>DWTU01002508.1:0-11404 GCA_018251515.1 Cecropterus confusis | reverse complement strand
AAGGCAAAAATAGGTGTGGCGATGGTGCTTCCGGAGTTGAACCACAAAGAGTTCTACCACCTTCAAACTTTTCTACTACATACTTTTGGTCTACTTCTTATAGATGTATGGAATGTACTTTAAGTACCGAAAAAAAGGCGGCAACCCTACCTATAACTTCTTATGTACGTACATAATCAAACACACGCTTTTATTTGTATTATTGTTGTTTTTACAATAATGTTAGTACCTACATATTTGAATACCTAAGGGGTTTAACCGTTTATAGTATTACATCTGTTTTCTTTTAACATAATTTACACTAATAGGCTTACCGTGCCATTGTAAATGAGGTCACTTGTTTATGCTGGGGTTAAACGTAATAGATATTTTCAAAGAGCCTTACATTTACAAAATAATTGTTCACTTTGCATTGGACTTCTAACTATCACAATAAAGACATGCATCTAGTCGCAACATGTAGCTGAGCGGCCGCGCCCCTCCTTGGGCGTTGTACGTCAAGATTAACGTAAATATACCTCCGTCATAACTCCGCAAAATTCTTGCGGAGGCGCATGCAGAAGCGGAGGTTCGATTTTTGTCGATGTTCCGCAGAACGGAGGCGGAGGCGGAGGTTCGTTACAATCCTAGTATCAATTACTATTTTCCCGTCAAATGAGGTAGGTCTAACAGCTATCTTTAGTATTATATATAAGTTCAATACTTCAGGATTCTTGACATGAACAGTTATTCTAATTAGAATGCAGATCTAAAACCGACATATTTAGTTTTTCATAGTCATTATTAGGTTGAATTACTGCGCTCACGAATTTTTAGTATCATTGGAGACCTATTGGACCTTAATTTTTAATTAGTTACTTTAAAATTTAGGCCACGCGCAACAATGAATGGTTTTATTGAACACAATATTTAAAAAAGTGACTGTAAATATTTTTATTTATGTCGGTACCGGTATTTAGCTATTTGGTGCAAAACAAGTGCGTGTTAAGACGCATGATGTATAGTTCCGGAGTAATTTCCTGTATTTCAAGTTTTCAAATAACTTTTCATTGTTTTTAATGAATGATTAAATACATTTTAGAATAATTTCACCAAAAACGTCGAAACATGTCGAACGTAGCTGTGTATACCTTATCAACTAAATATCAACATTTGTGTCTACATTATGGACCTATTATTCGAGCGCCTTAATGTCTTCTGATGCACCGAAAGGCAGGCAACTCGAATGCGGCAAGATGAGATAAATTATGAAGAGTCAAAGCGTGCGCGGCACAAACTCGCGCCGATTCTCCGTCCCCCGCGACGTGATTACGATACTGCGAGGGAGCGCGGTGTGAATAGTGGCCGCCGGCACCCGGCCTCGTCAGTCCGCCACACTACTAGTGTTCCTAAAGCCGTGCGAGCACGCTTCACGCGTCATAGCTCTCCTCTCGTTGAAGAAACGCATAACAACTTCTTATTTGGCGCGTAAATTTTGCACAATGTCAGCCACAGATGAACTTAGCGGAATCCTTTCCAGGAGGCAACAAATAAATGAAAAACTCGAAGAGGGGCTCGAGGTGAAGCCGAAATATAAATTCGTGAACGTGTTCACGGAATTTCACGAGTTCTCCAGGAAGGAAATAAAACAATACGAGGAGACCTTCAACAAGTAAGTTTTTTTTTTTATATATTGGAGACAAATAAGTATATTTTATCTACCTCCTCAAATATGAATAGGTATTTTTTAACAAATTAATGTCCGAACGTTATTTTAAAACATTTCGTAGATATTTACTTACCTGATAGATAATGCGCATTTATTGTATTTCCAGTTAAATTCTACATATTTTAAGTAGATATAGCAATAGAAAGATTAACAGCTGTTTTAGTCTAGATTATGAACTAGGTATTAAGATTATTGAGTTAGGTCTTGTACGCTGAGACAAGATATGTATGAATATGGCATATGGCTTGCCTTGAAGTTCCACCTACCCTAGAAAAGACAATTATATTTGTTGAACATTAAATGTATCATTCATTACTTTAATGATACATTTAATTGTGTATCGTTAAAGTTATATATTCAAATTCGAAATTAAAACATGCGTAAATTTACTAAATAAATATTAGCGAACCTAAAAAACGAGATAAAAGTGAAGTAAAAAAGTATATTACATGTCATTTCGCGATACATTAGTGAAAGGTCCGGCAATTAATTATTCGAAAACATAATAGAAGTAATTTATTAGTACATTATTGTGACGAGTGGGATCGTGGGAGTAGATATTGAATAGGCGCTCCATTTTACGGGAGTCAATTTACTTCAGAATCACTTTCATTCGCTTGCCTAATGAGATAATTGAAGATTCACACGAAATAATATTTTTACGTAAGCTATAGAAACATTTTTAGACTTTGACGTAATCAAAGACAACAACATAATGAATTATAATTATATTCTGCACATGACTTAATATGGACAATATTTAAACAGGCAGAAAAATGCGCATTAACCCAAATTAATTTATGATAATTAGTGTCTATATGCGATATTAATATTTATATATCTAGTGTAAATCGAACCCTGTGAATACCAAGAGTATCGAGATTATGAGAACTTTATTACAACTACAATACTGTAAGCTCTATTAGGCGTATTATTGGAATTGTAAGCCGGTCAATATTTTATTTTTAAACCCCAACCCCAACAAGAAACAATCAACACTCGCCAAACCAGTAAGATACCCGCATGACTTCATTTTGTTTTACTTTACGAACTAAAAAAATCGAAACAAACGTGAGCTAAGCGCTATTAAACTTTATTTCTAAATATGACTGTACACGTCTATACATAAATAGACAATAAGGTTTAGTACCTTTTCTTGTATATATATGTATATACAAGGATGTCTGTGTGTGTGTGTGTGTGTGTGCGCGTGTGTGTGTGTGTGTGTGTGTGTATGTGTGTGTAATCAGGGTCTCGGAAACGGCTCCAACGATTTTCATGAAAGTTACAGATTAAGGGTTTTTCGGCTCAAGGAATCGATTTATTAAGGTTCTAGGTCCGAAAACAGCTCGTTTCCCAAGATATAAAGCATTTGAAAAAAAGTAAAAAACTCTTTCTACTCGATACTAAATGGAGCTTTGTGATGCTAGAAATTAATCGTTTTATAAATACTGTTATTTTGTCTTTCAGCGATGGTATTATTGCTTTGGGATTTTTCTATGTTATTTTCTAAAGCTTTTTATTGACGAATTGGGGCATTTCAAATAAAGCGGAGAGTTAATAAATGCATGAAAATATTATTAGGTAGGTATACAATTATTTCAATTTATTTGTTTAATAGCCATTGTAATATGTAAAGTTTTACTAGAAAAAATCGCACGAAGATACTTTTAAAAATAATAAAAAATGCTTATACGGCTGGAACAATATTAGACACCGGTATAGTATTACGAAAACATATTTCTTCAACGAGAATTACGATAGTAAATAACAATAAAACAGTATTGTATATTTATATATCGGAACGTTGAATGTATCATATAATGGAGAAGGAACACGATATGCTATCGTTTGTTATTTTATTTTTCCACAAGTATAGGGGATTCTCATGAAATAATTGCATATTAAAATTTCGATAATAATTTGTTTTTCATCAATTTCAAGACCTTCATCCATTTTCGTCTATCCCACCATAATATTTTTTTATTACGAGTATGTATAGCAAGCTTACTGTATGGTTTAAGTCGTTTTTCTAAAGAAGAATTTTTACGGATTTTTTTTAAATTTTAACAATGTTTTTTTTTTTTTTTGTATTTTGTATAAAATAATACAATAGATAGAATCTTTAAGGGTCAATACCCCAAAACTCTTACACAAGATATCATAATATAGTATAAATTTCAGTTGTTTAAGTAGGTCATCGTAATTCCTAGATTCAATATTAGTTACAAATTGATCGCCCATATCAATAAATCAGCCGTTTAATCATACATTGGTTGAGTACACAAAGTGATTTGTTGATGGAATGAGTCCATTCATCGGTGACAAGGTGTATGAACCACTTTTGAGTTTACGTCATAAACGTACTACTTCCGGAGCTCGGAAAGGCGGATATTACTCATTATTATTAACAAGATAAGTCGTAATAGGTTTAGGTGTAAGTCATAGTCAATCAAGCTATTAACACATCAATTAAGTAAACATGCACTGGTTATAGTCATAGAGTTAGAACTTCATTTACAGTCAGAAGTCAATTGACGTAAGCTCATTACTATCCCACTGATGGGTACGGGTGTCCTATCAGAGTGTATAGACATAGATAACTTACCACCAGAAGGACACTAATGGAATAATCAAAGTTACAAATTAGGTAATTTTAATTTGTAATCAAAAGCCAAAACTCACGGTCTTCCATTAATTTTTTCTATGTCTATTTTATACTCTTTGAAATAAATGTTGAACGAAGGCTTTAGCCAAAAAGCCAAATACTATTTTTCATAGTAAGTAATGTGTTAAACCCTTAAGAATTAGAAGAACCAAAATTCCTTCCTTGGTGCTCAATTACATTGTACTAAGAATCTATATGCAAAATTTTAGGATTTCAAAAAGGAAGAACAGTGGGTTCGTCCTTTTTTATGAACATAAAGAAAGATATGGATATCTTTTTCCATCTGATAAGAAGAGAGTTAAGCGCTGCCTTGTTCTGGTTTAAAGGGTGAGGTAAGACAAAAACACTTAAAAGCATTCGAACTTAGTCCTCAGGAGTAGCAACGCGTCGGTTGTTGACCTCAGATAACATCGTAATCTCATCTGGGGCTGATCACTGCTGATGAGCTTGTTGAGGTTTCCTACATCAAGCTTATAAAGTCAATAAAATAAAAACATTACACTATTTTAGATACAATCAAGTTATTTAGGCCATGAGGTACTCATCATAGTAAGTATACTTATTTGAATCAGCGAGTATAAACACCATTTAAGATCATTATTTTTCTTCAAATAATATTTTGTTGTAATATGACGTGTCTCAACGTGACAGAGGTAAATTAGTCATTCGCGTGACGAACTTGTAGAGGTTTCCTGCAAACAGTATAAAATGTTTAACGCATCAATAATGAGTCATGTAAATTCACACGTTACTGCCAATAAAACAGTAGCTCAGTATAAAACAGTTTAAATTAACCCAAGAACGACATCAACTTAACTGAGGACTGGTATTCTATAATCACTATAGAGTAAAAACTGGTTTTGAATTCATTGTCGCCGGCTTCATTTTGTAAAAATAAACATGAAATTGAAATTCTTGTTGCTGTTCAACCAGCATATATTATTCGCTTAATGATATGTACATTTTGAAAGTATTTATTTGTTATATAATAAGCCTCCTACTCAGTACAGAGTTGTTCTTTAAAAGTAGCACTAGTATTATAGCGAGTAGGTATAGAGTATACTATCTATTCGACGGTTATTAAGCACCTGCCACTCATGGACATCTATGGTCAATATCTCACGTACCCCACCTTCCTCCCAGAATATAGCAGCGCTTATCATTGTTATTTTTACCCAGAAAAGGCGTGGTGGAAATGCCACTGAGTCAAAAACTCCATAGTTTACTTAAGAACATATTCCATAATTATATCTTTATTGAAATTACAAAAGGCATTTTGCAATTAAATATTAACAACTTAAATTATTACAAATGAATTAAACCATCTAGAATTGCCGTGTGAGGCATGGTTTCCGAAACACTGGCGGCATTACCTTGTTGTACGGCGAGACCTCATCTTTGTGCAAAGTAGCCGCCAGCTTTCTGGTCCCCGAAAGCTTGAACAAGTCTGGCAGACATGTCTGACATGAATCTCTACTTGTATATATTTCAATTTTACATGAATAAAAATAACAAATAAGAATTCATACCCACTACTAAGTAGTAGTTCTGTTTTCATGGGTATCTATAACCAACTTCCTTCTTGCAACTAATGACAGACAGGTACACAAGTAACGACGACACCTGATGACTAAGTTGGGACGTGTCATACATTATTATGCGGTATGAATTTCTAATTCTCAAATATGTGGGACCACTTTCAAATTCTAGGAACGCATCATTTTGTCGAAACAACCGCTCTATGTAAATATAAATCATTTTATTAAAACTAGTAACATTGTTAAACATAATAAAACAAAATAATGATATATTTAATTTTACGCTTTATATGAGTTTTCGGCAAAATAGTCAAATAAAATTGTTATAATATATATATTTTAGAAAGGTTTATTTAGTACCTATTATTTGATACCCATATTGTCGTGATAATAAAAGCCATTTTCACCTATTTTCAGGCGCATTTTTAAATTTATATAGCCCATACAATTCTGCAAACTTAGAAGATTCTAATCATATGTTTTACGTCACAATCCGTCAAGCCGTTTGTACTATAGCGTGTGCTAAAGAAATGGACATACATACAAACATTCATACACTCGAAAATCATTACCCTCCTTCTGACGCAGTCGGGTAATCAGGAAACCTTTTTAGATATACGTCTCCATATTTGTATATCTTCAAGTTATTCATTACTAACTGTGCCAGTAACTCTGGGCAGGAAAGTAGTATTATTTTAAAATCGATGTCCCAACGGGAGGAAGGAAGCGTCGGTCTGTGTGGAGATATCACGCGACAAAATCAATGTTCGGTGTCGATGACTCACAGCACACCAGTTCCAACACAACACTCCCTAATGTGGAAAGCTTTGTTTACATTATATTTTGATGACTTATATATTTTTAGAGCTCGCAATGTAACTGATGGTGAATGAGAAAGCGTTGAAACCCCTGACATTTAGGCTGGACTGAGTTAGATATGTCTCTAAATATGCCTTTAACACTAAAATGCTGTTGCTACTAGGTAGGGATATGAATGTGGCTCAACCCCGAAGACACTATCTTTGGGGTTGAGCTACTAAAAGGTGGTACTTTTTAATAAGTTTGAATATTAAAATATATTTTGCATTTGCGTGACAAGACTCTGACATGGTGTCATTATTTTAAATATTTTTTCCTTATTTAAAAAAGATATCTCGACTAGATATGTCACGAAGCTTATAAATCTCATGACGTATCATGTATTTACCCCTGTCACAACCCCTTTGAATTAAATACCTAAAATAAGTATTGTTTCCAATTACGTATAACTATTCTGCCCTCAGAAGCGGTCTTTCTTTTTTGAACAATTAAAGTACATTGGCTATAATTCGTAATAAGTAGTTCGTGGTTTCCAAAATAAAGTACATTTTTGTACTATTTTTTGGCCCTAGGTAACTTTTAGATTGGAGCGACAAATTCAAGTCGATGACAAAAAAAAACAGGGGGACATTTAGATAATCGTTATCTCTGAAATTAGACGAGCAAAAAAAGGTCGCCAAATCGAAATATTCCACTCCCTAAGTAAGTTGACTTCAGAAACTTTGTAATTGCATCCAAAATATTTTCGCGTATTACTTAATTTTTATCGTAAAGTATAAGTACAATCAACTCAAATTAAGTACAATATTATAAACTACTGGTGGTAAACACTTATTGTAACCGAAAGATGCGAAAAATACTTACATAAATACACTTAGTATTAAAATATTACTTTAAGAACCAGGGCAAATCCATTATATTTTAATAATTCCTTTCTCACACTCATCATTTTTCTGCTTCCATTAAATAAAATTAACTAATGATGCTATGACGCATGGCTGTTGTACCGAGTTGTATTTACGCCGGAAGATATTTTAAGCAGCAATGCAATGAAATCTGCAAGTAAAAAATACATTATCATCAGGATATGTACGATTTCTTTGAATAGTTCAACGAGAACTACTGTTATATCATAATTATGAGGATTGCAGACATACATACCTACTTACATATAATTTGCGATTATCTGAGACTAGCTCAATAAAAACCACAAACACAAGCACTAATGTATGTATAATATAGTAGATTGTTAATATGTACAATCTACTATATTATACATAATGTATGTAAAATATAGTAGATTGTACATATTAGATATGTACTCTGACTGGTATTTCCTTATGAAGATCTTCGAGAACTTTATCTCTTGTTTCAAACTACCTGTGCCCAGCAGTTTCACCTACGCTTTAAAAATGTAACAGAATTTTAAATTGTAATATGACTTTTCATAGAATAGATGGATTTTAATGAAATAAATTGTAAATGTTACCTCAAGATACGGACTATAAGTACACATATATTTTCAGTAAATAAATTCAGTAGTTTTGGTTTGAAGCAATTTTAAATATACAGACAGATTTCTAATAGTTATTATTTTAGTAATTTATAGTATTACTTATTATCAGTTCTCCAAAGTATTATTGCTTTACAAATATATGTGGTATAGAGACTACCGGAACATTCATTTCTATTATATGTATGGACTAGCTCTCGGTATATGCTGTTACATCATATTTTTATTATTTAAAAATATTTTGCGGCTTTGGCTTAGCGTCTTTAAGCCTTACATTATTAATTCGCGGCCATCTTTTCAACCGTTTTGCTTAGTAGTAGGTAGGTAGGTACTTCGGATATTCTGTCTGAATCAGTGAACTCGGGAAAAATAAAAAAATCTATCCTCAAACCTAAATCGTCCAAGTACTTACTTATTACACTATACTAAACTTCCGACAAACAATAAAGAAAAGAAAACAATTTTATATTTTATTTATACCAATGTTACAAATATCTTTAACATAAGAGTTATACACTAAATTGAGAAATAAAGTTTTTGTAAGTAATGTCTGTGAATATCAAATGAGGATGTTTTCTTTCGATCGTGGTTGTTGGATGTGCCAAATTACCGCTCTTAAAAGTTTTTTACTGTAATCCAGCGAATTAAAAGTTAATGTTACTGCATTTAACCATCAATTGTAATTTATTCCACGCGAAAGGATGTATTTTACTTATTTAAGAGAAACTTAATATATGTTATTGTGCTAAATATGACTGAATTGTGTAACTTTTAATTACATTAAATAATAAACTTCTAGTTATCAGTGGAAATGTAATGTCAAAGATATGGCTACGCAGAAATTTGGGTGTAGATAATATTGTTATCAAACACAAAGTATGTTCATTACATCGTAGTTATAACGTAGATAGCGGAACATGATAAGAACATTTACAAAGTATACTATTTATGTATATTAATGCGTTAATGAGAGGCAACTTTGTGGAACCAAAATCAGCTACCTTGAAATGCGAAATGACCGAAAGGGTGAAGAGTGTGTAGGTACTACTGGTACTATAATATAGTATCGTACAATAATATAGTACGAGTATACTAGTGCACAGTAGTAGTAGTATTATTAGTACTATATTATAGTATTAGTAATTCAAATTAATATATTTTATACCTACTGCTTAAGATATTCTTTCATTAAAATGTCGCGACTTCTATGAACCTCAGTCGAAATCAATAGTATTCTATATTTAGAAATAGGTCTTCGAAAAGGTCGTCAGAATTAATGTATGTCGTCTCAGACTATATTATAGTGAGTCTGCAAAAAGTTGTACTATTTTTGTGTGGCAACTCTGTCATAGACCAACATTGTATAAAAGTTTGTGATTCGACTGACCACCTCATTAAAGCCCTTTATTACCTACAAGCTGAGCCCCGCGGTTATACCCGCATTAAAAAAATGTAAAATGACATATTTACATATAGCCGAAATTTTAGACCTTATACAATTTTAACATTATAACATTGATTCAGAGGGGACTAATACCAACTGACATTAGTGGCAATGACGGTGGCTGCGTGCGCGTAGAGTGCGCGTGGTTTCTTAGGTTTTATTTTTTTGTGCGGAACGTTAATTACATTTTCTAAAATAGAAGCAGCCTAAGTTACACCTTATAACATCAGCTATCCAATAATGAAAGTCCCATCAAAATAGGTCAAACGGTTTCAGAGTTTACCCAGAACAAACAGACAGACAGACAGACCGACAAACAGACAAAAAATTTAGTACATAAATAATCAAATTACTTTATTTCTCTAATTACATCATTACATAAAGGCTTATTTTCTGTAAATCACTAGACGCCCTCTTTAGTACACTTCCTACATGTCGTAGTTATTTGTATGTAGAGTTTATTACAAAGAGAATATTTTCAAAATGAGATGTGCAATGAAATAAACGTGCGTTATCTGAGGGTTCAAAGAACTTGGCACGGAGGTGGCAGTAGTACTTACGTAGGTATCGGTTGTTGCAATGTTTGAGATTATCTTATTTTATTTATTGTTATGCCACTAGCCTTGCATGATTTTCGTTCCATCTTTTTAATTTGAAACTTTGCATCCATGCCTGTAGGATACTTATTTAAATAAGTACACGCTAATACCGGCTAGGATCTTCGCGGGAGCAACCTTTCTTGAATTTAATTTAGGAAAAGATAATCATAAACGATTATAAACGTAAACGCTTTCTACACTCACAGTAGGATTTTCTCCTGTGTCGTGGGTGCCATGGACACACAAAGACGAATACACAAACACCCAGACCCAGAACAGAAATATAAACTCATCATTCAGATGGCTGTCTGGCCGCGGATCGAACCCGAGACCTATTGCGTGCCAGACCGGTATGGTGACCGCTCCGCCACATGCGTCGTCGTGGGATTATAGAATAACAATATAATTTTCAAGGTTAAAAAGAGTGTGGTTCTACTGGAAGGTTACCGTCTCACGTTACTATCTGTGTCCTTAGTACGAGTTAATTATGTTTCCTTAAAACAATCATTGTTTATGTTTTTGTCCATCATTTTAAAGTACATTTGTAACATAATTATGTTTTGCGGATACAAGATAAACTTGTACAAGGTGTTGTACTTTTTTGCTTTGACCGACACTCACTAAACACGACGGTCTTCTTCTACACCGAACTATAAACTAGTATAATGATGTGGGACAACAAAATCTCTAATTCCCACGAATAATTGTACTAACAAAGTCATAATTATATTAAAGGAAGCGGATTACATGGCTATCAAAGATAAATGAGAGATAATCACGCTAAATCTATTAAATATTACAAAACTTAATAAAAAGGCACAATAATAACACGGTGTAAAAAATAGGAAACTCACGAACGATTAATGGCTATAGACAAACAATAATTGTGTTTTGTTGGGAAATCGTTTCGTTTCACATTGAATTCATGTTGCGTTCGTGATGCAATTTAGGTTTTCTGTGGTTACTGTTCATGCTGGCCCGTTGGCATACTAATGCAACGCGACAGTCGGCACTTGCATGTTTTTTAGGGTTCCGTACCCAAAGAGTAAACATGGGATTCTATTACTTAGACTCCGCTGTCCGTCTGCCCATTTGTATCTTATATACCGTGATAT
>DWTU01002507.1:0-11406 GCA_018251515.1 Cecropterus confusis | reverse complement strand
AAAATGTATGCAGTAAAAGGGAAAGTCTCGTGTTTTAAATACTTGATAAATGATATAAACTTACTTTTTTCAAAAATGATTGTTAATCTGTGATAATATGACTATTAAACATAAGCCAACGATTAAATATAAAAAAATACAAAAAGTGCTTTTTGTGACTTAAATAAAGTTAGACATATGCCGTCGCCGACTTATTTGTAGGTATTAGTAAGTTCTACAACTTTTCTCTAGAGCTCAATCATTTTGTTACCGTTACTGTTACCGTTAAAGTAGCGTTCGAAAGAAATGTTTCGATTCGACCGTTTTTTCTCCGACCTACTTTGCAAACCGACTACCACGTGAAACAATTTTCATTTAAGTGGATATATATAGCCTATGTTACTTAGGAATTATGTAGCTTTTTATTGGTGAAAGAATTTTTAAAATCGGTTAAGTAGATCCAGAGATTAGCCCGTACAAACTCACAAACTTACAAACTTTACCTCTTTATAATATTAGTATAGATATGAAAGTTTTTGAGGATATACATGTTTATTACTCTCTCACGTAAAAGTACTGATTGGATTTGGATGAAATTTGGCGCACAGATAGTTTATGGTGTGGGTTAACATCATACACATACTTTTTACCGTGATACATGATTTAAGCAGGCAAAACCGCGGGAAAAGGCTTTAAGATAAATTAAGACCATAGTCCATGCATGATAGTCAACAGTCAAAGAGCCAGGATTAGTAGACTTTTCACACTCTGAAAAGTGTACTAAACATTACTACATACTTCAGAACGTTGGTGGATTTAGAGGGCTTGGGAGCTCAAGTTACCTCCATATATATAACAAAAAACTATCATTAAAGTTATTGTCTGTCTATCTATTTGTCTGCCTGTCTGTTTATTATAAGCTTTTATTTATGGGCTGGGTAATTTCCGAAAGGACGGATAGCGTGCGTGTGTAATAGGGTTCCGTACTATAAATTTAAGAGTATAATCCGCGCGTACTCTATCCGCTCTCAGCCGCAGTCGCCGGCATTTTAGCACATGTCAGTTGCTATCTCTCTCTGTTGTTTAAAAATGCTATTTTATTAAAATTCAGAGATATAAATAGATATAAGTGTGTCAGGTACCATTGCTTAAACGCGGATAAAACCGCGAGGCACAGCTAGTAAAGATATAAAATTAAAGTGTAAGTGAGCGTTCTCAGGGTTCCGTACCCGAAGGGTAAAAACGGAATCCTATTACTAAGACTCCACTGTCCGCCTATCTGTCACCAGACTGTATCTCAATCACTGGTTATAGTTAGACAGTTAAAATTTTCACAAATGATGTATATCTGTTGCCGCTTTAAAAACAAAATGGAATAAAATAAATATTTCACATACAACAAACTTGATTTTACGTCCTTTTTTATAAATGATAATGATATGATATGATAATGGAGCCATTTGTGTGCGAATCCGTTTCACACTTGGCCATTTTTTAATTAACTTATACGTGTATTGGAACAGTTCTATCCTAAGTTTTAACTAAAAATAACTATGACATTTGCTACATCTGTTGATGTAACAAAGTACGTTCCGCTACAAACAAACTTGCACATAAAATGAAAATAATCCTGAGATATCTTTGTTTTCATACAAAACAGCACAACATAATGCGACTTCGCTTTGATCAGCGACGCGACTGTCGCTTATTTGGAAAACGGACGTCTGTGCGGAGCTGGTGTCACTGACCTGATACTTCAATCGTTTGAATAAAGATCAACTTAGATCATAAAATTTTAACAAATTCTCAGAGCTCAGTTGATACGCCTATGTGTCTATCACCCACGTTAGAATGGACATGGATGGATTACAGATTTTTTTAGGCCAGGGATGGCGAAGATGATTTTTTTTGGTCTACATTACTTTTAGGAAGTTTTAATACATACAATTATTTATTTTAAATGTTGTGTGTTTCTACTATTGTGTCATTGGCCTTAATTGCTTTACAAGGTTATGGTGGACAGCTTGAAGATTGGCGCGCTGAACCCGCTCGGAGAAGGAGTCACCGCGGGCGTCCGTAACGTCCTATAGCGCCGCGTCCCTGTAGTTCCGGGATAAGAATAGGGCTACCTTATCCCTTGCCTGTCGTAAGAGGCGCTTAAAACGAGGCTTTGGGGATTCCGGGCGGCAAGAGTGGGAGTTTGAACCGTCCAGCCAGGCGACCCCGGGAAGGACGGCGGTAAGTATACCATACAAGCATACCGTCGTAAAGACCAGACAGAGAGGTGGGCCCAGCCGCTGATGGGGTAACGTGCTCAGAGGACTCCGTTTGCGTTCCTTTGGACATTCCGGAGTCCTCTTTGCAGCGCCGTGGACGGCCACCGGGAGGGTTTTAATGCGGTAGAAATCCCACATAACCTAGAGTCGCTCCCACGGCGTCGGGTACCTTTTGAAAGTTTCTCCCTCGAGAACAAATAAAAACAAGGTACTTGTCTCTTGCCACTAGGGAAGCCTGGATCATAAGCACACTATGATGTTCCAATACAGCAGTGCTTCCAGGTGCACTGTAATTAGAGTAGGTCTATTGTTTTAACCTTACTGTATTATCATTTTACTGTGTACTGTATCTAATGGTTAAAATACAAGCAAAGTTATTTTTTTTTGGTTATCTAATTGCATAAACACAGTTAGGAAAGTTGTCAAAGTAAATTTTTCGTTGACGTAAATTTCCTTTCAAAATTCTTTAAAATGTCATTTACTGTAATTTTGTAAAAAATACAGTATTTTTAAGTAAAAATTTTATAATCACGTACTGGAAACACTGCTACGCAGAGAAGACGTAAACGAATTAGTGGCCAGCCCATGTCGGATATATTCATACTGCCCGTAAGCCTTCATCAATAAGGTTTAATGACTGCTATCAAATGACTTTAACTGAGAATAACTGCTTAACGCCCTCTGATTACTACAGGAACATGTTTGATATTCAGCGACTTGTGTCCTCCATCAGACTATGTGCGGTCCTCCTGCAATAGATTCAACTCAGACCTTTTGAAATATGTAGGATGTTTATAATCCTTCGATAGCGCGATTTAGAATACCAGTGGCGCCATCTATTGATGGGTTACGGGAACCACAAGTTGCTTCAGATCGCGTTAGATATTACATAACTTAAAAGATCTTGGCGACCCACTCAAAAACTATGCGCGTTTTACCGACGTTGACGAACAAAATAGAAGCTGGTGATATATAATCGAGTTTAGTAATATTTTATCCCTTGGCCATTATTAATCACTGCTACATCTAAAAAGGGCGATTTAATTGAAACATCGCATGTGCGCGTTTTGGCTCGTAGTTATTTATGGGCGCTGTTTGATTCTGTTACTGTAAGTTATTGTTAATCGATTTTCGAAATTTCGTTTTGTTTTTTATGTTTAGTTAACAATGCATGCGCTCTTCTTAGTGATTTTGTATCTTAAATTAGCTACAAGGCAGACAAGTTGCCTAATGTAAAGTATTCATAATGAACTGGTCATTTACAATACCAGAAACATGAGCAGTAAACGAATATGCAGCCCATTTTTAACTGACTTCAAACAGCAGAAAGTTCTACGTTCGGTTGCATGTAGATTTTTATTACATTTTTACTGACATAAAACAAAATGGCTGAAAAACGTGTACAGGTTATGATACAAAATTGTTTTAAGTAAAAAAAATTGAACATATGAACAAATAAGCTTTATAACCCATCTAGAGCAACAAGACGTACGCTTTCAATTATTGAAACATTTTATATTATATTTAAAGATAAAAACACACATTTAATTAAATGTAAGAGAGTTTTCCAAGAGTGTGTGCTAACGACGGAAAGTGTCGGAGAGGAAAGATTAAGCGGTGTTTCATTTTTTGCCCTCCTATATCACTTTAATGGATACGTTTCAACCTTAAATGGCTTCAATTTAGTACCTTTGCAATATAACGCGGTATATTATACTGATATCTAATAATATAAATCCAGTTCAATTTTTTTCAGACCTGGCATTTTTTTCTTAAACCATATTTTTTACTAACTGGTATATTTTTATCCGACTGCGTCACAAGGAGGGTTATGGTTTTCGAGCGTCCTTTGATGATTCTTTTGATAGTATGTGGACTCTCTCGCACATGGACATCTGAAATCAATCACAGATTAAATTACAAACCTGCACAGCCGCAGATGATACCCTTGGGGACTACGTTGGAACGCCTCGGATTAGTCTAGAGTGCGGTAAAACTTCAAACCAGAACACACCAGCGTTTAATACAGACGCTATTAAGCAAAATGTGTAGATACTACAAAGGGTTGTATTGCCGTCTAAGCTCTTAACTAATCTATTTTAAGATTGTATGTTTAGCTGTAAGATTTCGACCGGAATATTGGTCAAAAATCATGTATTAGTATTCAATGAATTGTCTGCTTTGTAACTCATTGAATGGTTAAGAAAAATATTTGTATTTCAATGAATAGAATATAAAATGAAACTGTCACAAATTCCCATGACATTGACGATAAATGAAACGAAAAACTCGAAACGAATGACGCAAAAGTAAATAAAACGCTTTATTTCGTTTCGATACGAATAACGCGAACAAATTATTTATTGATTGCAAATGAATGCGGGGCGTAAGTACACAGCGACGGCAATTTATGTTGTTACTAAATTATCTGAATGGAAACTGTAAATGGGGATGATTTAAAATACATATACATTTAAAATGACGTAAGATAAACAATTACAGCCGTACCAGTAATAAATTGATAATTTATGCTATGCTATCATTTATGGAAACCATATGTTTGACATGGAAGGCCTAAATTAATACTACTAGCTTAAGTCATTAACAAATCAATTGGTAACTAATTAATACGCCAAGTACAAGGTAAAACCATTATGGCTTGCCGTAGGGCTATATTTATCAGAAACTTCTAAGGGCTAAGGGTCAAATGACTTTTTGCGGGTTATTTACGATTTCTACACTCATAGCCACATGCTAGGATTTTTTCCTGTGTTGTGGGTGCCATGATCACACACAAAGACGAATACACAAACACCCAGACCCAGGAGAGAAATCTAAATTCATCATTCAGATGTCTGTCTGCCTTGGGATCGAACCCGGAACCCACTGCGCGTCAGACCGGCATGGTGACCGCCCCGCAATTTGGTTATTACCCGACTGGGCCAGAAGGAGGGTAATGTTTTTCGAGCGTATGTATGTTTGTATATTAATCCATTTCTTTGGCTCGCGCTACAGTCCCAAAGGCTTGACGGATTGTGACGTATGACATATCATTAGAATCGTCTCAGTTTGGAAAGTGACATGGGCTATATATTTTAAAAAAATGGCGCCTGCAAATAGTGGAAAGAGGGGAGAGGAGCGACGATTTTTTTATTATCACGACAATATGGGTATCAAATGAAAGTTAGTACATAGACCAATCTAAAAAATATATATATTTTGACGAAAACTTCTATTAAGCGTTAAATTAAATGTATCATTATGAACAAAAAATATTTTTACGCAGTCGGATTGTCGGGTTGGCTTCTATAAATATAAATGTAAGTTCTGAGTTTTTTCTACACCTTTGATATTTTAAGTAAAACCTCAGACTACACCAAAAGCATATCTACAATTTAAATTTACTACCAAACATACAAGATTTAAATCGTGGCTTTCATCTCATTAGATCACGTACTCGTCCTACGTAAACACCTTAAGGTTGCTTAAAATAGACTTAAAGGGCAACGTTATAATTACATAATTAACATTTTGTAAGCTTTACGTGAGGGTATAATAGGGCTCCAATTTGTTCTGACTGTTATAAGTTCCGTTCAATTACATTTTACCTTTTCGTAAAATGTAACGTAGGCCATTTATGATGTTTAATCTTTTTCATTTGCTTTACTAGGTGGTAGAATCAGCGTAGATCGAGCGGGGAGGTACCACCGCCACACCTATTTCTAAAGCAAAGCAGTTTTGCGTTTCAGTAGATGCGTGTGGTTGTTGGCTCCCTTATATACGAGGCGACCATGTTAGTCCTCGGAAGTGGCAACGAATCTGTGATCGACGGATAGAACCCCTGTTGTGTATGAAGTCATTTAAGGATAGATGGCAGTGACCACTTGCTATCAGATGGACTGCATGCTCGTTAGCTAATTGAGTCTAATAATAAAAATCTTCACAAACAATAAAAATATTACGTGAAGATTAATCGTGATTCAATTCGTACAAAAAAGATGTCTACCCACGTAGTTGTTGAACTACCCTCTTGTTTGTTTGTTATTCCAAGTAAACACGACTGTTGTGCTAATCTGCCAAGTACCAAACACAGGAATAATAGGCCGATTGTCATCAACAATATCTCACTTCGCTAACCAGTCTATTTTAGTTAACTAATAATAAACAGTGGGAGGGTGTCCCAGCGGTCCGCAGATAAGTACGTCCTCGATCATCAGTCATGGACGTCAGACCGATGTAACTTAACTAATAATGACTGACGTTTTATCACTATTGTTTTGTTGGTTGAGTTGTGGTACACCAAGCCGTCGATTGGTATAGATTAAATTTTTTGATACGCGTGTACCATTGGTTTTATAGTTTTATCGCGAACCTGAAGTTTAGCCGGGTAGACTATGGCCTAAAACGAAGGGATAGTTTCGGTTTCCGTTGTCGGATTCCTAGACTGTGCACCTTCGCTAGAGGAGGCGACGGTTGAGGACACAGCTCTTATTGGAGTCCTAGTCACCGTCTCTTGCTAATTAGGGATTGCGGCTCCTCCTATTAGGTACGGACCTTGGCTGAGATCAGTTACGCTAATGTAGTGCATAGGATATCCTGCGAAGGTTCTGTTGTGATGGGAAATATGGATTTGGATATTGAATCTAATAATTTGGAATCGAATCTTATCTGGGACTAACCACTACGCTACCCTATGAGGATTAAGGTGCAAGGTTCCACCTGTGGGATGGCAGTGTCGTTGCAAAGTCGAGTTAAGTCAAGCAAAAGTAAATAACTTAGACTCCGTATTTTGGAAGCCATTGTTTGATATTTTTTTTCATTAATTACCAAGTCATTCTCTTTATTTAAGCTTGCACTGACCAAGCAGCATAGGAAGTAACGTATTTGCAACTAGCGTTTGATGTGAGACATATAGATGGGATACCTATAGAGGTACAGGTAAACCTGATTGTTGGCGTGGTGAGGCTAGCCGTGGCGCCAGGTTCGCCAGATCGTGCACACTACTACATATAGGCTGTTTATGCACCATAGCAACATATACTTAAAATTTATATTGATATTGTGTATTGTCATTTTCTGTAAAAAAGGGCATATTATTTTTTTCCTTATACTATATATATTTAGTTCAGAAGATTTGAGTTTTACCTGTCGTTTGCTACAAATATATTGCTGCCCCGTAGGTTTAAGTTGGATTGCATCGGATAAGTATTTATTCATTACCACATAGCGTAAACTGCTGTATAAGATAGATAGGGGGTTTATTTTCGAAGAGCCACAAAGAGTTGGAACATCGTCGAAATGTTGATATTCATTGCCCATACTATTTCTGTTGTCTACTTAGTGTGTCTCCATCCCTTCCAAACTTCGCCTGGACAACAAGACAAAGTGTCTGTGGAGCGAGATAGGTTCGTTTGTTTGCCCGCGCCGCTGCTGGACTACCGGCCATTGCGAGTGTAACCCTTATTTTTTGTTACCGCCCTTTTTAAGTTTTGTAAGCGAATTTGGCGGTTTTTGTACAGCGCCAAAGAAATGCTTCAGTGAAGTATGTTAAGGGTTTCTTGTATTATGTGAAAATAAATTCAAGATATAAACTAAAATATGTTTTAGAATTTCTTTTTCACTATCCTCATACAAGCAAATTGAATTTAAAAGCAGGAATTCGATATTTCACAAATTTGTATGGTACTTTTGGTAGTAAATATAAGGTTAGCTATATTTGTATGTACTCTCTATTGTATCGATTTATTAATTTTCACCAATAGCCACTTTATAGATTGTTTTAATTTGAGATCTCGAACTCGAAGGAGTTTACCTTTATTACTCTTATAGAATTCAAGCATTCATTGTCATTCAAATCTCGGTCAAAATGCACCCCTCAACCGAATTATTCGCGAATTTCGGGGAGTCTCTAAACATGAAAATATTAACATTTTTACGCATAACATTCGCAAGTTTAAAAAATCTGTTACAAAATCTATATATCATCATTTTGACATCAAAAGTGTAATAAATTTTATTTTATTTTATTTTATATTGGCTCAATTAATTATAATATTATTGTAATGTATCTCAACTTGACAAATTGTTTATTTATCTATATTTTAAGTTTAGACATTTGTTAGTATAGTATGTTGTACTCGTTTTTTTTGCATGCAGTATTCACCTATAAATGTATCTGCAATCAGCTTTTCTGAATTCTAATGTTTTTTTCTCACTTCATAATGGTAATAGTTATGTTGATGATCAATAAATAAATAGATAATAAATAAAGACAAACAAATTTATACATGATCCATCTTAAACACTTGTAGAATATTAATTAGAATATTATCTATACATATAATAAATCTGTAAGATATCGCTTTCTGTACATGGACGATATTTAGAGGTAAACCAAAAACATGATTTTGCTTTTTCTTTTCTGTTTGTCTGTTTGTCTGTGCGTTTGTGCACGCTAATCTCAGGAAGTCAATTAGACGAATACGATATAACGTATAGATTTCATATACGTAAAAACTAGCCAAGTGAAACTTTAAACTTGAATTATATTCTAAATTAATTAATGATTTGTGGAAATAAATTATTGAACTTAACATTTCAGAATAATATACGGAAATTGATACCTATTTAGATATCAATTCTTTTGTAGGCGAAGTAATGAACTTGGCTTTTTTCAACATTTATGTTTTTTTATGGGATATCATTGCTTTTATGTTCAGAAATTATTACTTCTCTTCGTAATGGAATAAATTCAGTAAGAAGGGTGACAAGTACAAGTAACAAACATAATCTTTTTGTACGTGTTACTCGTCTCTATAAAATAACTAATTATTTTACGGGGACGCTTTTATGAAAAACTTTCAGAGAGAGGATCAAGAATCTAGAGAATCAGAATTGTCAATTTTAATTAGTTTAAAACATTAATTAAGATCAGACTGAGTCGTAAAGCGTATTATATATTTCTTTAATTAAGTACATAGAAAGTAAACAGCTCGAAAAAAGAAAAATACTAACCTTCTGAGTCTCTTGCCGGATCTCCAGAGATGACGTCGTGTAGCGATCTAAGAAAAAATATTGTAACTTACTTCATTTGATCCTTTCTTATTTATAATATAGTTTGTAAAATGTATTCAACGTGATGATATGCTGACACTGCCATGGACATCTGTAATCAAACCCAGATAACATTACAGCCTTACCTGAGGTTAGCAACAGATGCGTTGCTACCCCTGAGGACTAGGTTGGGACGCCTCGGATAAATACATCTCCGTTGAAACACCCTTCAGACCAGAATACAGTACATAACATCGCATAACACAGCTGTTGTAAGGCGGAAATCGGTGTGGCTGTGGGGCTTTCGTAGCCAAACGACAATGGTTCCATACAATGGTGAAGAATTCCAGTCAGTGTAAGGCTTTACTAAATACTAGAACTTACAAACAGGCTGTTAATAGAACACTAACAATAATGATGTTTTGTTATGAAATATCAAAGTTAGTGTTTGGCTTGCAATGCAAATCCTTGTTAACCAACTCAGCTAATTGGAATTATGAAAGTAGAGACCACTTGAGACCGCGCTGGAACACCGTCGATTACGTTCCGGGAATTCGGTTCTCTTAAACTGGCTGTTTTATTGCTTTTTGGTTTATAATAATTACTCCTCGTACTAAATAACGTGCAGTCTGGTAAAGCTGTATGATTCGTTCGATAGGAGTTACCGTCGTTTCGTGAGGACTAACTACCATCCCTATAGTTCCGGGATTAGAATATGGCTACGGCCTACCAGTCGTAAAAGCAAACCAGCGTGAAGTCCACTTTTTAAGGTACTCTCTCTACTACTCTCTGTAGTTCGACTTCGGAAGCACTGCCACACCTATTTGTGCTTAATAATAGCAGAATTATGCGCTGTTGTGTTCTGGTCTGAAGGGTATAGTAAGATATTCTTATCCGAGGCATTCCAACTTAGTCCTCAGGGGTAGCAACGCATCTGTGGCTAACCTTATGTGAGACTTTGATCTTACCTAGGGTTGATAACAGATGTCCATGGGCGGCAGGCCACTTACTTAGGTGGGCTGCATGCTCGTTTACTACTTCTATACTATAAAAAAGAGCGAAAGTTTGTGAGGATGGATGAATGTTTGAAGCTTTTACAAAAATACTGATTAGTTTTAGGTTTGAAATCTGACACACAGTTTATGACCTGTATTAATACATAGAAATGAAATGAAATGTTTTGTACACGCCTACGCGGGCACTTACAAATTGTCATTTACATTGTCATTTATATTTTCTCTTACACTACCACCGAATCGGAAAATGACATCAACTGAGAAGATCCGGCAAGAAAGTTAGCGGGTTTGTCTTTTTAATACTTTGTATTTTTTTAACCAATTATTACCCATGTAATAAACAAGTTATTACATGGGCAATAGAAGCTAGCTCCAGTATGTTGCCTTACACTTCACTAAATGAGGCTTGTTTGGCAAGAAACGCTACAGATTGGCAATTAATTAAACATTGAAATATATATAATTGTTCAGTCTCAAGCTGCTTTGTTTTTTATGTAGTCAGAAATTTTATAATATGAAAAGTTTTATCCTAATCAATGGTTTGAATTCACTAATTGACAAATTTCTGATTTCCTTAGGCTTATAGGCTTAACTTATCCTGGTAAACGTGGCCGAAGTATGTGAAACCGCGGAAATAAGCTATTAAACATATATTCCTTTCTATTTGTGATTAGTAATTGGTAGGTGGCATTGATTTCACACAAAATAAATTTCATTTCCATTTGCTACGCCTACAACATAAAAAACTTTGTAAATTTTAAACAAATCGGGCCTGAATTGTAAGTTAAACAATAGCTCGTTTATAGGTGTCGATGTCAGCTTGTGGGTAAACATGTATTGTTATTTTTAGGGTTCTGTACAGAAAGGAAACGTAAACGTTTCCTTAAATTAGTCCTCATGTGTATTAACATGTATTTTTGATGACATAACAGTAGCAAGCGACGAAACATATTAAAATTGCATACGTTTATCTGTCTGTCCTATATTTAAATGTCTGTTATAATAAGTAGGTGGTTGGAAAAATGAAAGAATATCCATATATAAGAAACGTATGATTTTCGAGGTTTTTATTTTACTGCTAT
>DWTU01002506.1:0-11407 GCA_018251515.1 Cecropterus confusis | reverse complement strand
GAGGCGACTAAGGGACAAGATCCAAAATCCAATAACAGAACAATATGAAATGGAATGTTCGTCGTATGGGCTATATTTAAATACGGGTTGAGTAATTTTAATATTCACTGAAAGTGAAAAGTATGTAGTGGCTTTTAGCACATTTTTGATATATCTTGCGTATATATTCAAAAAACACTCTGGCCAGTGTGCGAGGAGAACCGCCTGAACACCTTAAATTTCAATATTATAATTGTGATTAAAATAGTAGTCAGTATTGATGTCTTTGTTTATAGCTGTTACGTAATTTTCAAAGTATTACCTCGCCAGAGCAACCAAGCAAAATAGCAACGAAGATACTCTGAACCGCAACAACTATTCGACAACACGAGAAATGAGAGGGTTATGTGGTGTACACGAGCGACTCTATTGCGGATATGCGATTTATTAAGACTTATTTCATGTGTCTGATAAAGATATTACGTAGGCAGGATTTAATTTGTGTTTGTACAACATTTGCTTATTTCATTTGGTTAATTTTATATTGTTATACGCACAAAAATCAATTTAATTTATACTTTAATATACCGAATTTTCACGAAGTAGCCCGCCTATAATATAAAAATCAAAAATTATTTTAAAATTAACTCTACACCTATTTATATTATTTATGAAAAATCGCAAGTGTATACTAGTTACAGTCAGAGAACACGTTCGAAATTCCCGTAACAATGCGGTCGGGTGTCGCGTCGCGTTGACGGCGTTACGCGCGGAACGTGTGACGTAACCTGTCGACATGTAATTAATGTATTGATCTTACGAGTCCTTTACAAGGACAAGAAGCTACTTTAATAATACTTTTTTAAGAAATTCCAAGTACTTTGATTGGTTTATGAAAATCGCAAGTGTATACGATCCAGAGGTGGTGGGCACGTTCCAAATTCCCGTAACAATGCGGTCGGGTGTCGCGTCGCGGTGACGGCGTGACGCGCGGAACGCGTGACGTGCCGTGTCGACGCGTAATTAATGTAGTGAGCGTACGAGTCTATTACAAGGATACAAAGCTACTTTTATAACTGTTCGTTACGTGTTATGACGCGTGACATAAATAATTCTTTATATTAATTATATTTCGGAGCATTCTGAATTGAAAGCAAGTTCTACTTAGCACAGGAATCTATTACGAGGACACGAGCTACCTTCGTGATATTATTATATCACGTTACATGACGTAGCTTTGTAGTAATATAAAATAGTAAAATAAATGGGCGTGGTAAGTAAGTACAAGTAAGTAAAGTACAAATCGACCTAGTGCTTAATCATTGTTCTCTATTAATTTAACTAAAATTTGTAACTTTTTGACTTGTCTGCAATACTGTATTGCGTTGAATTACCATGGAAAGCAGACACACTTGGTATAGTATGAGATATAGTTTCTATTTAAAAGCAATTTATTGTGCAAGATTATATCTATAAGAAGCCTATATAGGTAATATTGGTTGACTAAAATTCCATAAAATTCACCCAACAGTGCAGTTTGGTGGCAGCGTGACACGAAACACGTCTTTTAACCGAAACAATATCCGACGCCGCCGCGTCAATTATGACGACGTGTTAAGCGTGATTGATTGCCACTGCGATGATACTTTCGGGCTTGTTACACCATATTGCATGCCCTTGGTTTATGATAGCGAACAATCGACACGAAATAATGGCTTAAAAGTATCTGATGCGAGATTAATGGAGTGTTGGCCCACAATCCACACATAAACAAATATTTAGGATTATTTTTAAATATTACTCACACATAGATGTACAATCACCATCTAAAGTTGTGAGATAATAAGTTATAGTTGTGACTTAAATAAAACTTGGTTTTAAATAATAACACTCTTGCTACCAGTGCTAGGTGTAAGTTCAGTAAGTTCAGAAGGATGAAAGATAATATTGTGTATACAAGTACTTTGTATAATGCAAATGAGCATTAAATCCTATGGTCTAATGTCATGCAAGAACTAGAATCGTATTTGAAGCTTTAAGTTTTAGATGAAATGCCTCATCTAACGTCTTTTTCCTGTCACGCATGTTTGAGCCCACTTGCAGTCTAATCGCATCCTATAGTTTTAGACAAGTTGATCGAAGCCATATACTTAAGGAACTCGCGTGGAAAATTAAGTGTGTCTTTGTGTACCTTACTGCACTATCACATTAATTAGAACACATCGGTGCTTAAAAGTATTATTTCTAAGAAAGAAGTAATGTAAGAAGATGGTGCTTGCGGAATTAAAATGCAAGGAATTCTACCATCTTAAGGTATTTTACATATTTTTTAAGGATCTTTAGTTTTCGACAGGTAACATGGGTTCGGGCATCGACCATACGACAACACGAGGCGAAAACGTAGCAGACCTTATAGAAGACACTCTTCAGATCCTAGAGCGCTATGGAGGTCCAGACGCCTTCATCAACATCAAATACATGATCCCGACTTATGAGTCTTGCGTCCAGAATTAGATTAGTAGTTTACTTAGGAGATGTTTGTTTTCGGAATTCTTGCTTTGTGTATACAATAGTAGTTTTGTAACATTAGTTACTCATTAGTCTTGTGTGTTAAATTAGATTTTTAGAAAATAATATAATTAGATTTTAGAGGACTAATCATGGTTAAAGCTTTGGATATGTTTTTCAAAATTTTTGTTTTGATAATACTTTGGGTTATGATAATACTCGTAGATATCTTGATGAAGCCTTACGCATATCATCAAACGATTATACCAACATAAACCAACGTACAAGAGCACTATTTTACTAATACTCATATATACTATAATACTCATATATAATTTGATTTAGCCTAGAACGTAAGACCGAATGGATAGCTTATGAGATCACATCTTAGAATACTCGTAATTAAATCTTTTACAAAAAAATGTTTAATTTGTTCTTTTGTATTCTCGATTGATAGTATCAATAGAGTGTAGCTGCGTTTTAATATAATATATTAGCAATATCTTAATCATTAATAACGTTACATAATTAGGATACTCACAAAATTAGGAATATTGTGTATTAAATTACTTGTTTAAAATACTATGTACTAGCTTTTATAAGATTAGAGGTTATTGATTATTGGTTGTCATTTTTGAAAATTTTAATTCATGTTTATTGTTACGTTAACATAGTTTGTTTATTTATCTTTCAGTTAATTTTTGATTAATTATTCTAAATTTTGATGTTAAGATGTTTTTTAGTTGTGATTAGTACCCTATTATCTTTTTACATTTATTAACATGCAACCAATACCATTAATACAGAGAATAAAAATCTGTTCATAATTAGTCCTATTTCCTTGTGAAAGTTGCAACTAAAACGATTCAACACTGATAAACAGTTTTTCAAGTTAAACAGGAAATTCCATGCTAAGTTCCGGTGCAAAACTAGAGACATGGTGTCTGATATTGCAGAATAATATTACGACTTTTTAATGTATATATGTTACCATTAAATTGCACGTATTTGTCTGTGTAATTGGCAAACCGATGTAACGGCAAGTGGTATTGAAACGGATCGAAACAAAACCGCGATTAAATTAAAAAGCTCCACACTAACAAATGGCAGAGCGCATTCTTAGAATTTGCAGACGTGTTCTCGCGTCCTAATGAAATGTGTTCGCTGTCGAGGAAAGAGCGATACGACTTACATATAAGCAGGTTACCCTATAAATAAGACTCGTATAAGTACGATTTCCCATAAGCAAAAGTCGAGGAACTGCGACGGCGAATAATCGGTCTTTCACACATGCGTTGCAAAATGAACGTGGTTACTGTTGGGAAGTTACTGCTCTTTCCTCGATTGTGTTAACCACAAAAGTTATGTTATCTTACAAGTTACAAGTACTATCAACCGAACAGTACTAATAAAAATAATATATATGTATATAATTCACGTAGCCTTGTAAATGATCTTTATGGTTCGATTATTGGGGCTACAGCTACATCTATTGCTCCCTTAAATCACGAACTGTGCTTTATAATTTACCATGAAACATTTGGCCGAATGACACAACGCCTATAAATAATATTATGAGAAGAACTCAAAGTTTGACGAGGAGAGACATTGTAGTAAAATCTATTTCTAACTTAAATTGTCTTTTAAACTTGTGTTCAGGTTTAAGAAGTGTGAATGTAGAAGCAGTAATGTCTATCAACAATCAAGCTTAAGTAGGGTTTTCATCTTCATCGTCATTCATTAAGCATAATGAGCATATGAAGACTTTACAATAAAACAAACCTGAAAGTTAGAATTATGAGGGAGAAATAGCAAAAGCATTGGTTCTTCTTTAGTTGTTAATTTTGTTATCGTTATTTGTATGTTATTTTATGCTATTGTTATATTTCAATTGTTTTTTGTAATTAATGTTATAGTTTTGAATAAATTTTTGTGGCATTTTATTTTTTTGTTTCATAACAACCCGTGTACAGAGCTTACTTACTAAAATATTACACCTATAAAATATTATAGTTCCATACCTTGGCTAAGATTTTCTTCAAAAGTAGCAATGTTACCAGTGTGTATGATGGCTTTACCAATGAAAATTAATCCTAGGAATCCCCAGTCGGCAAAGTTATCGCAGATTTCATAGAAACGAGCATGCAATCTGCCTGTTGGTAAATAACTCCTGTTTTCATTGGATATCCATATTTAAAGGAAACAAACTTATCCGAAATCGCTGTACGTGTTTTTTAATGAATAATCTTCTCAGCCTCGTTTAGGTTTCATTGCCTTTCCCTCAATGAAGTCCTTAGTAAGTCAAATCACAGTGAGTAAAATCTGTAATTAAGTCATCAAATTTTCTTCCTGGATTTTTAAAGATAGAATCACTTAACGCGATTAAAGGACATTTTCAGATAAACTTATTGTATTAAAACACTCCTATATCACAAAGAAGGTATCATAAGCTTTTCATATCTGCATAAGGGGCGCACTACAGATTTGTGACGTCACGCACGTACGATGTCGCAACGACACGGCGTGTAATCCAGTTTAATTCAAATATACTTTATTGTGAACTAGTAAGTATACAGACAATCTAACAGTGAACGAACTGTTGCAAATATTCCAACCACTTACGATTGAGTGGTAGAGATTTCAGCTATTAGGTAAATACGCTCTATTATAACCTTGTTATATTTATTATACTTGTTGTGTGGTAAGGGAGACATAGTTTTCCGAGGCATTCCATCTTAGTCCTCAGGTAGCAACGCATCTGTTGCTAACCTTAGGTGAGACTTAGATCTTACCTAGGGTTGATTACAGATGTCCATGAGCGGCATGAGCCATCAGATGGGCTGCATGCTCGTTTGCTATTTCCGTACTATAAAAGAAAACCTTAGTATCTTTAATAAATATGAATAAACCAATAGTGGTTTAAATTCAGTGGCACTAACGTAGGCGCCTATATATGCTTTATTATAACAATGTTAAGCTATCTGCCTTATAATAGCACTGTTAGGCACTGCTGTGGTGTAGCTTTGAAAATATTGTCAGTAACACAAAGAATATATAGTTCGTGTATAATGACGCTAATGCGCTGCTCATTCTATCTTTAAGATTCCACAGAGAGAGTATCACGCAAAATAACATCAAAAGTCGTATAAGGACTTTTTTTTTGTACGCTAATGTACGAATCTCAATACTACATCAAAATTACGTCTGGTTGTCGCTTATTCCCAGCCTCAATGTATCGCCATCTATCAAAATCACACTCGACAAAGAGCGTGATATCGATCAGATGTCGAATCGTGAAATATGGGGACAACCTAATACGTGCGTAATTGTAGCCTTATAACCTTACATATTGTTATAAATACGTAATAAATGTTTTAATGAGTGAGTATCTTCTCAGCCATATATCACAATGTATGGATGAAAATTAAAACATAAATGTGCAATATATCGTAAACGTAAGCGGTGATTTAAAAAAACGTCATAAAATCATATTTATACCAAGGGCAAAGGAGTTTAACCAGAAGACGATTACAGGTGCAATGAAATACAATTAATATTTGGGGCTAAAATGATCGCTTCATATGTAAGTCAAACGGCATCCAAAACCTTTCGCTAATAAATAAGTGTGATGGTGCTTAAATTGAAATGAAACGTTAACTTCTTCCATCTTTTACGAAAGTTATAATTAATAACTAAAAAAATAGCAACAACAAACTACAAATAATTTTGCACTTAATCATTGGCATGATAAAACAAATTAAGTAATAAAGGAAGGAAATATTATATAAACAAAAGGACAAACCCGTTGAGTTTCGTGCCGGATCTTATCAGTTAAAGTCGTGTTCCGACCCGGTGGTAGTGTAAAAAAAAGTTGTAACTGACAATTTGTAAGTGCCCCTGTAGACGTGTACAAAATAAAGACATTTAATTTCACATTAGTAAATAAATAACTAAAACATAGCAGCAGCGAATCACAAATAATCCTGCATTTACTCGTAATAGTAGTCAATGGATCGTGACCGTACGTGAAGCAACGTACTCCGACACAAAGTCTTATAACGCCTCAAGTGGCACAAGCACCAATCCACGTGCCATCGCGACATTGCGATATAACGGTATATCAGCACTTCAACGATATTGCAGATGCGCTGCAATATGTAACTTGGATGCCGGTTTAATATCGCAACATCTGAGGTCTACGCTATGAATTTCGAATTTTATAATACTTTTCGTGTAACGCGTTCTCTTTGTATGTGGTGTGTCGTGATAACACACGGATCGAATGATAAATTTAAAAAGTGTTAATGAATAAGCCTTAAAAACCCATGTAATATTTCTTTCTTTTCGGTTTTTTCAAAGTGAATTAGAGAGAAAAACTGCTAATTAAACACTAAAATACCGTTTATTAAATTGAAAAGTTTCATAACTCAATATTTTTTAAAAATCATTTTTATTGTCTAAAACGATTCGAGAATTTCTCGCCTCTTATATGGAATAATGACAGTTCACTAAATTACACTTCTAAGTCACTAAGCGTCAAAAGCGTAATTTTTGTATTTAGTGAGTTATTTTGTATGTAATGACACTCGGTCAATCGCAACCCAGATACGAAAGAAGATCCATGTATGTTTTTTGATAAATTTTTCATTTCTCAAAAAGTTGTTTCGAAACAATTACAGAAGGTAAGTTTTTTATAAGATAATATTTGGAAAAATGACGTTTATTCACTAAAACTTTAACTTTTTCGTTTGACGTATTTTTTGACATGTTACGGATTTTTGAAAATATTTGCGATATCAGTAAGACTATTTTAGTCACCATATTTTGTGTGCAAATAACAGCATAAAATTATGCTCGATATGCGACAAGACCATCTCCTGGCCCAAACAAATTTGATCTTAAAAAGATTCAGAGTCAATAAAAAGTGTTCACAACCTACGGTCTTACCTTGCACATTCTTTTAACAAAATAATTTCAGAACTTACGTTCAAGCTGAATGGTCTCAGTATTATAACCTTTTTTTTTAATCTGATAAATATTTTTTTGCCAGAGATTTGCTTTTTTTCTCGTTTTGTAATAATTACAAGTAAACATGATTATTTTGCGATTATTAAAACTAGGTTATTCCTTAATAGCATTACTTTTTTCGACAATATGATGTTTAATTTGTAGAAAATACATCTAAATCTTATTTTCTATATACAGCAATACCCCGCCTTACGCGACCCCGTTATGCGCGGTTTTACTATAACTCGAAATTCAAATATTCGCCCTTAATTGCCTCGCATCATATTGCAGAGTATAGACAATGATGGTGACCGTGTATTGACCGTGTGTCAAACAATTAAAAACAGTGTTGGGTGTATGAACGTATTTTACAAGAACGTAAAAAAAGGCTACCCAAAAGATGGATGGATGTATGTATTTTTCCGTAAAAAATAATTAATAGTGCGTATTGCATTAAGTGTTCTTAGAATTAAAGTGATTGAATAAAATGATTCGTATTTTTTGTACATTTAACATCTTGAGTATGTTTAATCTTAAACCTCGATATACGCAAATTTCAGTTATATAACGCATTTTTTTCCGGAACGTATCCCTCGCACAAAACAGGGCATTACTGTATATAGAAAAATGACATTTCATATTGAAAAATACTTCATTATTTATATATTATTAAAAATAAGTACTCGTTCATAAAACGAAATTAAAAATCTTTCGAATGGCGCAAAAAACATTTGTAAAAATTCAACTTATGATTATTAAAAGAATAAATAAACTTCAAATGTTTCTAGTGTATAATTTACTCTTTTCTAATAATGACACTTTTCAACTTAACGATATATTCTATTACGTGATTACATGTCACTACAATACTTACGTAATATCTTCTCGTTACTACGTTTTCACGGTTCTCATATACGTTATAATACTAAAAAAGCAATCAAAACGTTATTACCTAGATACAAATTTTGTTAATAGGCAATTATTTTGTTACAAACATGTGTTTTGCACTTATATTTGCTATAGTTATTAGGCAATACATAATAATACTTATCTTTTACCTGAAAAATATCAACACATTTATTGAAATTACTACATAATCACGATTTATGATCCTACTTTTTCATGTATAAACTCCTCTACGAGATTTAGACAAATATTTGACCCAAAGTTAGTAGACTCGAAAAATCTTTACCCCGCGTCAAAGGACCAAGCCACACACGTCACCCGCAAATAACGCATGCATATGCTACAGGCTAAAACTGAAGGAACTTGACATGCAAATTGCATGCGGATGCATGCATAGAGAGCGGTGTAAATTCTGCTTCAGCTTGTAAATCCAAATATTGACTATCTACATGGATATTAGGGCGCCAACATGACATCGATCAATGTATCCGTGAGGGTCGAGCGTAAGCTGTCGAAACGAATCAAATTCGTTATCTTTTTACGTTATGTTTTCTCTAAGTTTGAAGGGGAATATTATTTATTATAACTACATTTTAGTATATGATTGTAACAATGTAATAAGGTAAAATAATAACAATAACAATCTAATAAGGTAAAAAATAATTATTTACTGGATCTCTGATCCTTCTAAAATTTTATGCATATTAGAAATTAATTATCACTGGTTTAAGATGATGGGAAACATCATGAGGAAAACAACACACCTAAGAGTACTCTAAAAAAAAGATGTGTCTCAAAGGTGTATGAAGTCTACCAATTTACACTTTGCCAGCACAGTGGTCTATGGCCTAAAATTCTTTGATTCTGAGAGAAGACCCGTGCCCAGCAGTGGTACAATAATCGGTTGACATTGAACTGGAATAACACACAATACTCATTATCATGGTAAACGTGACTGATGTGGCCCGAGCCGTTCGGATAAGCTAGTATGTGCATAATTCATCAATTCATAAAATGCCATAGTCATTCATAAAAACATCTATTTCAGAGAGCCCGGTATTTACAAAGATGATTATCTGAGGGAACTTTTCAGTCGGTATGATGACCAGGACTTCACACCGGAAGCACCTCCAAGACCAGATTGGTGCATTGGTAATAATATTTATATCATAACTACATCTATTTCTAGGTGTGACTTTTGTTAGATTTTGGTAAAGTAAAAAACTAATTATTGAATCAAGAGAAGGATGTTATAAAAGGCCAAAACACTTATGGAATTGGGTATGTAGGTTCTAGTGCATCACAAAACTTCATTAACACATATGAAATGAAAAGGACTGCTACTACCCATTTCTTTCTGAAATTTCTATAAATTCTGATACCATGCAAAACCTCAGTTCTCAATATTGGATAGATTGGCATTTTCTAAACTATACTTTGCCATGGCCTGCTTATAATTTTGTCTTACTCTGGTGACCCACCAAAATTTTTGGGAAGGTTAATAACAGAATTCAAAGCCCATAGAACTTAACTACATTAATCTATAAATTCGGCCAAATGTGGGTCGGAATCGAACTTAAGGGATTTCATATATAAAATAAAAAAAATTATTTAGCTTTTTATTTAAAAAAAAAATAATGCTTTCTACACTTATAGCCCCACACTAGGATTTTCTCCTCTGTCGTAGGTACCATGGACACACAAAGACGAATAACACATAAAAACACCCAGACCAGACCACCAGAATAGAAATCTAAATTTATCATGTCATCATCATATCATCAGATGTCTGTATGGTCGGGGATCGTACCCAGAACCCACTGCGGGTCCAACCGATACAGTGACCGATTCACCAAGTGGCTAGTCAAGATTTGTTAGACATATTCTCATAGTTATGTGTATACAAATAATGTGACAACCCAGTATACGATTTTCGGGGCCCAGTACTGGGCACATCAGTAGAACAACCAGATATAAGAAGTATTATCTACGCGAATTTAAACACAGACTCAAGATCTAATTTAGTTTGTTCTTATGTTCCAGAGGAAGAAGATAAGTATGAGGATGATGATGATGAGGCTGGTTATTCACAAAATCAGTCTTATGATAATGGTCCACAACATTCACATTCAAAGTAAGCAACCTTATTTAGTAATAAAATAAATTATGACATTCTTCATTTTTCGGCCTACACTAAGAGTTTATGACAAACACAGTACAAATGAGGGATGTTATGGATATCAAATTTCGGATCTGGATACGGATATAGGAATAATATTATACCTGTTCAGATATGAAATTATTCCTTATTATCTATTAGTTTTGGATTGTTTCGTTTACGGATATATTTTTAAGTTACATTTCAAACGTAAATTGACTAAATTACAAACAGGTAATAATTTGGTTTTATTTCTATGTTATCATTTGCTATTATAATTAGATATTTCAGATAGTGTTGTTTACTAAAATTAAAAAGATATGTCTCGAAACATATACGATATTAAGTGAAACTTATACATATATTGAATATGGTTACGGTTACGGATTTTTTTATTTCGGATTTCCGATAGTTTCGGTTACGGAGCTCCTCAACATCTCTGGTACAAATAAGCAGACCCCGAATGCTAATCTGAATTGATCATTTCATTTTCAAACCCGGCACCCGGTATGGTGACTGCTGCACAACGGCAATTATGTGTTTTATATTAGCAAAACTAAACTGATTAGTTTCAATTAAAAAACATGTTACAATTCATCTTTTTCTATAATAAGTAATTATACAAATATCCATAATTTATGTAATTTTTATTTGTCAGTGTTTGAAATCACATCGAATCGAAACTACTGAATTTAATTACTAGTATTATATTTATATTCATTGTACATATCTCAAGGTAACATTAAGTTTTTATTACATATTATTTTTTATTATGTTTATTATGGTATGTCTTCCCATGCTCGACTTTAAATAGTCGGTAAATTCTGAAGCCCCCACCCTGACACCTTC
>DWTU01002505.1:0-11409 GCA_018251515.1 Cecropterus confusis | reverse complement strand
ATAAGAATAGAAAAATATATTAAAATAATATTTTTATTACATTTGGTAAAACCCAATCTTGTCGTTTTTAAGAGTAGCGAGTGAGCGAGTCAACTCTATATAAGGAAACAATGGCTGAAACTCATGAGGTTTAGGGGCCCTTTTATGCACTTCTCAATTGGCATACTAACTGATCTTTTTTCACCGATCGCTGCAGTTGGAGTCCTACCTTAATGAGGGAGGGCTCAAACAGCATATAGCATTGTTAAGTGATTTTACCAGAAACATGGCTGTTGTTGATGATTAAGTTATTGTATTTATTATTGTTTATGCTGATTTCACAAGAAAAATGTACCCAAATTTTCCACTCTTACAGGCTAGGGATGTGGCCGAGGGTGCAGATTTCCTGATGGTGAAACCGGGCCTACCCTACCTTGACATAGTGAGGCAGACCAAGGACCAGTTCCCCAACCATCCCTTGTTTATTTATCAGGTATTTAATGAAAGACTATTAGCTTTCTCTGCCAGCCAACCTTCTGGTAGTAAGAGAGACAACAATGACGGGATTAAGAAAAACGTCATAATAATACATATATATATATTCAAATTCACTTATTCGTACCAAGGATCCATTTGTTAGTAAAAATACACTTATTCCTAGTTAGTAGAAATTATCAATTTTGTTGTATTTAATTAAGAATTAACAAATTAATTCATATAATAAATTCGACGTTCACTTAAATCTATTGATTCGAATTGTAATAATGTTCGTATAGATTTCATTTACGTGGCTAGGGCTTAGGGCTTATCTATCCTTCGCACAAATCTACGCCACATTAAGGCCCCACAATTCTCCACTACAGTTCTTTGTATGGTATAAAATAATATAATATAAAAATTCATAAATATAAGTTCAACAAACATATTTATTTGTTGAACTTATATTATTTATACATCCAATATAATTGTATGAGTGTATTATATATATGATATGACTGTTTTCAATGCAAGTAACAATATTTGCTCCCTTTCCTTAAATAAGCATGAAGTTTCTTATGGTCATGTCTATGTTTATTCCAGGTTTCTGGCGAGTATGCAATGATCTCAAAGAGTGGTGATAGCAAGGAAGTGGAGACGATTCTCATGGAAACCTTAACATGCATGAGGAGGGCTGGTTAGTTGACCATTGGTTAGGAATTTATTTTTAACACGCATACAACTAATATCTTCAAGATGCTTTGTTTGTACGATATATATTGAGCTGCGGGTGAACTCCTTACGAGCTTTCATGGGAACCCAGCCTACGAGTGGATGAATGGTCAGGGTCGACTTCGATAGAATGAACAAAGTCCATTTAATTTGTGTGTTTTTATCACAATCGCAATGTAGATATTGCTCTTGTTGTTGATGTAAAATGATTTTTCACCAACTTCTTAAATAGTCATTGGTTGAAAGTCGGCCACTTAAATATGCTAATGTCGCAATGTTGTTCTTTATTGTTATATTAAAGAAAAACATCGTGACGAAATGATACGCCTAAGAGTTCTGTGTGTAAACTGAAATCTTAACGCTGTGAAGCTGTGAAGTCCACCAATTCGCACTTGGCCAGTACAATATGTTATGGCCTAAATCCCCTTTACTGAGAGGTCAACAGTAATGGGATATTAATGGGTTGAAGACAAAAAAAAACAATGAAAAAATATATGATTTAGGCGTTATGTTGTTTTTTATTTTGTTTGTGGGCAACGTTCAAGAAATTAAATTTCATATTTATTTGTTTCAGGTGCTGATTGTATAATTACGTATTTTGCGCCATTAATTTTAAGCATAATAAAAAAAATGTAAATATGTATTTACTTTAATTAAATGTTTGTATAATATAAACGGTGACTGGATTGGATTCCATTTTATAATGTTTAATTTGTATTTTAATTTTATGATATTGTATTTTACTATGTTGTATGTTAATTGCTCAATTTTTGTTGAGATTTACAAGTACAGGCTCTGTTGTAAACCTTATAATAAGACTTATAATAATTGTTCCTAAAACCTAGTTGTATTTAAAATGTTGAATATATTTGTAGTTAGACTTCAGCAGCACTAACATCAGACATATAATTAGGTTGGTAACAGATGTTTATTGCCTGCAATAATCACCTAATATCAGGTGGATCATATGTTCAATTATTATTACAATTACATTAATATCTTTTGTGGTTGTTGGACATACAATTTTGTAATGGATAATGATAATAAACAATTTTAATATAAAGCAATGTGTTTCCGTGTCTCAATTAACGTTTTATTTTTATTACAAAAATAATAATTGTACACTTACGATTTTTTCTACTTCGGGTAGTAAAAGTAGGTGTTGAATGATGAATGAAAAATGATGAACACAGGTTTGGTTTCCTAATAGTTCACAAGTGAAATGAGTATGAATATCAGACTTTTGCTTCTACTCTTGTAATTCCCGTGATATGCAAGATCGTAAGCGAAATTTTATGCATTCGTCGGGCAGATTTACCTAAGTTGTAGTACCTACCATATCAAATCGTGATCCTACAGCTCATTTAAATCAATACCACTCAGAAAAACCCTAAAAATAAAAAACTGAAAATTTCTAATGATTCAAATGGTATCGATGAAGATTTAGTCCTTTCGATGTTACATACTAATCTTATTTTTACCAAGACAATAAACAGGCAATACAACAATCTCTACTGTGTATGGAATCATAAATCAATTTTAAATGTGTCAGTAAGAAGCTATCAGTAGTTACATATTGCAAGAAGAAGAAATGAAAATAACCCATAGTTGTCCATTGAAACGAAAGTTAAATAAAATAAATATTGGTTTCTAGAAGAACCATTCGAGTAATTTCTACTCAAATATTGCGTCAGTTACTGTTGCAATATTTTGAAATTCACGCCAAATCTTCGTGTCATTTCGAGCTGTAATTCTGCCACTTATAAACGTGTGCCAATGAGAATACGCCAAATATGTACACCTGGTCCAATGGTATGCGAGTAAAGAAAACGTCATTGATACGCCAGCCAATGAAATAAGCCCACGATCAACACTAGCGCTAAATAATAGTGTCGGCCCCGCTTCAAACTTCAGTTCTTCTCAAGAAACGGAAAGCGTAAGATCATAGTGTTCATTATATTAGCTATTCAAGTGTCCCATTAGAAGTGTTAAACGTGGCTGTGTATTGTTTTATACCAATTCATCTGTAAATTTAACAAGAGCAGATTATTTTGTAAGTATTATAATTGCATTTATTCATTAATATTTCAATTAATTCATGTTATTAATACCGAAAGGTTCATAACCTTTCGACTATATTTATAACGATTCGAATTTTCCTACTTATCGTAACTATTTTAGTGACATATACAACTATTACAATTTGCTAGAATCTTAGGTACAAAAATCATAATTTTAATATCATAAACTAGGTTTTGGGTTGGGTACGTCAGCGAAACTTCTCGATGCTGATGGTTTGTGGGCCGGCGCGGCGCCCCCCATGTGTTCGGTCGGTGTTCCGTTAGCATTCCGCTTAGATATCCCGTTACTGCCTAAACTTTCCATTTCAAAGACAGCCGTATTTTGGGTTCATTTTGATCCTACTTTCACATGACGCCGGCGTATTCAATGACGTGTCACGATTCTGAGATTACGTGTCCTTGGCGTACGTTTCGTTGAACCGACGAGATGGTTCCCTAGATTACTATGTAATTAGTACATGAGCGGTTAACTTGCTTCGTAAACTGGAGATTTTTATTGTTCTTATGGGAAAAATGTAATTTGGGGATTTTATTACTTTAAAATTTAATAAGCTACTTACGATTTACTTGCGATTATCGTTCGGTTAGTTTGAAAAAATAAATCCTAATTTAATGCTATTACGACCGATTACGGTAAACATCAGGAAATCGGCTAATTCACCTACCGGGCAAATATCACATACGTACTCGAAAATCCTTTTTCCTGTTTTCTTACAGCATTATAATTTATAATAAATTATGTTGATTATTTCAGTTTCAAGTGTGCCAAGAGTTGTCCAAAATGCGGTGGAGTTTGCTGGCGCTTATGTGCGTGGTCGCGGCCGTGCTGGCCGAGGACAAGAAGGAGAAAGACAAGGACATCGGCACCGTAATCGGTATCGACTTGGGTACCACCTACTCATGGTAAGAATTGATTTTCATAGTTAGTGATTTTCCATTGTTTCCAAACTTAATATTAGTACAAACTTTATACTAGTATAACATGCCAGTAATAAAATTGCAAATAAACTGTCAGAAAAAAATATTATTTAGTAAATGTTTAGTAACATTTTTTTGGGGATGTAATATGAAAATGTATTATAGAAAAAAATTGCCGCCATGGGACGCATGTGAAACATTGTGTTCGTACAAGATATGCATAAAAGACAAGATTACGACATGAACTAAATATATGCATATTATGCCATTTATGTACAGTATGTATGTGAAGTACTTATTTAATAGTTCCGAAAATACGTAATAGATAGCGCTATAATAAATACGGTGTGGCGATCGTCACGCAAACAATCAGGTTGACGTGCGCCTATAGATGTTCCATATCAAAAAGCTATCTTACATAATTTGGAAATAAAATATGGTGTTAAATTGAATTGTCTTAAAATAATTTGATAAAAAAATTTATTGCAAAGATCTACCAACTTTTTGTATTGTGACTGGGACTACCACTGTAAATTGAACCAATTTATTATAAAAAGAGTGTATTATCTAAATATTTTTAAATAAGCTACCTATATTATTTTGTATGTAAATGCCTTTTCTGCCTCATGCTTGTGAAGGATAAAAATTAAATTATTTACGTATGAAATTTATTAAATTTTCTCTGTCTGTCTGTTTTAAAATAGTTATCTAGAAAGAAGGATCTTATTAAATTCTATCGAACCCAATTCAATTCCATACATTGAGACGATAATTTTTAATTATGAATTATTTTTGAAAGATATACAACTAGGAAACAAATAATTAACTTTTAGAGTAAATTATTATTAAAGAAGCTTGTATTCATGATTCATTTTTTTGTCTACAGTGTGGGTGTTTACAAGAATGGACGAGTGGAAATCATTGCCAACGACCAGGGTAACCGTATCACCCCATCATATGTAGCCTTCACTGCTGAGGGTGAGCGTCTTATTGGTGACGCTGCCAAGAACCAGCTGACTACCAACCCTGAAAATACAGTGTTTGATGCCAAACGTCTCATTGGTCGTGAATGGACAGACTCCACTGTTCAACATGATGTCAAATTCTTCCCATTCAAAGTTGTTGAAAAGAACAGCAAACCTCATGTCTCTGTTAAGACTGCTCAGGGTGACAAGATCTTCGCTCCTGAAGAAATTTCGGCCATGGTACTCACCAAGATGAAGGAAACCGCTGAGGCTTACCTCGGAAAGAAAGTCACCCATGCTGTTGTCACTGTGCCTGCCTACTTCAACGACGCTCAGCGTCAAGCCACTAAAGATGCTGGTGTGATCGCCGGTCTTAACGTTATGAGAATCATTAATGAGCCTACCGCCGCTGCTATCGCTTACGGTCTTGACAAGAAAGAAGGCGAAAAGAACGTGCTCGTATTTGACTTGGGTGGTGGTACTTTTGATGTGTCGCTTCTCACCATCGACAATGGCGTCTTCGAAGTAGTAGCGACCAATGGTGACACTCACTTGGGTGGTGAGGACTTCGATCAAAGGGTCATGGAGCACTTCATCAAACTGTACAAGAAAAAGAAGGGCAAGGACATCAGAAAAGACAACCGTGCCGTGCAGAAGCTGCGTCGTGAAGTCGAAAAGGCGAAGAGAGCTCTGTCTTCCAGCCACCAAGTTAAGATCGAAATTGAATCCTTCTTCGAAGGTGAAGACTTCTCTGAAACTCTTACCAGGGCTAAGTTTGAAGAGTTGAACATGGACCTGTTCAGATCCACTCTTAAGCCTGTGCAGAAGGTATTAGAAGATGCTGACATGAATAAGAAGGATGTTGATGAAATTGTATTGGTTGGTGGGTCCACACGTATCCCCAAGGTGCAGCAATTGGTCAAGGAATTCTTCAACGGCAAGGAGCCATCCCGAGGCATCAACCCCGATGAGGCAGTCGCTTATGGTGCAGCTGTACAGGCTGGAGTACTGAGCGGCGAACAGGACACTGACGCTATTGTGCTTCTCGACGTCAACCCTCTTACCATGGGTATTGAGACTGTTGGTGGAGTAATGACCAAGCTGATCCCTCGTAATACTGTTATCCCCACAAAGAAGAGTCAAATCTTCTCTACTGCCAGCGACAACCAACACACTGTCACCATCCAGGTTTACGAGGGTGAACGTCCCATGACCAAGGACAACCACTTGCTTGGAAAGTTCGATTTAACTGGCATCCCACCCGCGCCCAGAGGTATCCCACAAATTGAAGTCACATTCGAAATTGACGCCAACGGTATTCTTCAAGTATCTGCGGAGGACAAGGGAACAGGCAACAGGGAAAAGATTGTAATCACTAATGACCAGAATAGGCTGACTCCAGAAGACATTGAAAGGATGATCAAGGATGCAGAGAAGTTCGCTGATGACGACAAGAAACTAAAGGAGAGAGTAGAGTCCAGAAATGAGCTTGAGAGCTATGCTTACTCAATCAAGAACCAGCTCCAGGATAAGGAGAAGCTTGGTGCTAAGGTTGGTATTTACAACTGCTTACCAATATGATTATAATGACATACTTTGGATATATGAGTTACAGTAACTATATTTTTATACAATTTTTTAATTTCATTTTTCCTTTGTCTACAGGTCAGTGACGATGAAAAGTCAAAGATGGAGGAAGCCATCGATGCTGCTATTAAATGGCTAGAAGACAACCAGGATGCAGACTCAGAAGACTACAAGAAGCAGAAGAAGACATTAGAAGATGTTGTGCAGCCCATCATTGCCAAACTATACCAAGGCCAGGGTGGCGTACCCCCGCCCGGCGCGGGAGGCGACGATGAAGACTTCAAGGACGAGTTATAAGCCAATAGACTGTAAAAATGTGTGAATGTAGCCAATTGTGGTCCACAAATGATCTCTACAGATTACACACAAAGTCATGTCACTCACATTGTTTGTAACCTGTAAGGAAGCACGAAAAAAGTGTTTAGCTCGTGTAGTGTATAATTTATTGGTGTTGTGTGTGTATGGGGTGTGTGGCGGCATTGACACGGCTGGCCCTGTCATAAGACAAGTCACTCACAAGTTGTCGTCGCGCATGCGCGTAAATGATCTGTACAAGTGTGACTGTATAAAATGATGCATTTGTTTATTTTTAAATGGAAACAATAGTGTGGAGTGTGAGAGGGGTGTTTGCTAGATGTTCAGCCTTCTTCGAGTCAATCTCGAGACCTCGATTAATTGTTAGTCTCGGCCCACTCGGAGACTACCTCAAGTGTTCTTTATTGTATGTAATTGTTTTTGAGACTGCTGAATTGTTAGCTATAATTAGTTAATTATTTAGATAATTATGTAGTAATCTGTTAAATTACTACAAAATTATTATAATAACGTAAATAATTTTCAATTTAAGTACGGAGGAGTACACAAATAAAAGATTTTTCTATGAAGAAAACTGCATTTTTATTAGTCTCTACCGAAATAAATGAAAGGTAAATTTAATCTCCGCGGACATTGCGGAGTTGGAAACAATATTCAATATTAAAATTCGGTGCGGCCATCACAGCTGCTTGTACTTTAGTTTGAACTTGGTCTGTAAAATAAAATTGGTCCACTGAACACTTAATTAGAAGTGTTTTCTCTGGTAATGTGTAAAGTTTAAGAGAATGTCCAGAAAATCTAGAATTCAGAGAAGGATCCAGAGAATATTGCTGTTCTATTGAGAATTCTATGACTATAAGGGCCTGCGCCCACTGACGTGGCATGGCACGTTGTGCTGCGGCATCCCGCGGCATACCCGGGCATCACGCGGTATGCCGTGGCATCTCTCCTCTTGCCCCTGCGTGCCGACTTCGCTCCATTAACCGAAATGACCGCTACACAAGTTTCAACCTTATTTAAACTAGCCTAGCAATCATAATTCCTCGACTTAGTGACCCAAACGTTTCGTGGGATGCAATGGCGCGCCGCGGCATGCAACGTCATAACACGTTAGGCTGCAACATTCCACGGCACGTCGCGTCATTTCGCGGCGTCGTGGTATCGAAATCAAGTAACATGAATTCTAAACTCATTGAAATAAAATTCAAAATAACTTTATTAGTAATAAAATCCTTTACCATGACACGCCGTGCCGTGCCGGCAGTGGGCGCCGGCCATAACATTCGATTATCATGATACTCTCAAGACTTGGAAACTTACAAAAACAGAATAGTGTCTTGCTATGCCTGAACTAGGATAAAGTAATTGGGGAAACAAGAAAATGATAATCGTACGTCTAGTAACATTGTTAACAATATTGAAATAAATAACCCGACTGCTTTTAATATTTTTTTTGTTCATAATACATTTCACTTAACGCTTTATAGGAGTTTTCTTCAAAGTCATGGAAAAACATTATTATATATGTATATCTTTAGAATGGTCTATTTTCTAGGTTTTATTTGATACCCATAATGTCGTGTCGTGATAATAAATCATCGCTCCTCCCTCTTTTTCCCCTCTTGTGTCAGTGACAGAGACTATAATTTTCAAAAATGGCGCATGCACCCTTTTTGAAAATGATATAGCCTGTGTCACTTTCCAAACTGATACGATTCTAATGATATGTCATATGTCACAATCCGTCAAACATACATACTATACAAACAAACATACATATACATACATTCGCTCGAAAAACATTATCTTCATGACGCAGTCGGGTAAAAATTATAGTTCACGGTATTTTTGTGAGAACATAATATGTAAACAACGGGTATCGAAATACGTACGATTATTCGAATCATATGTATTAAAAGCTATTATTTGAATTAGTCCGGTACTAATTTATCAGCAATCTACAGATGGTCTGTGATATATGTATATGCCATTTAGATAACAGTGTACGTCTTCCTTTAAAATGTAACAGGGAAAAAGTATAATGTTACGTTGCTATCACGTCCGTACTTGAAATATGGTTTTAAGAACAAAATAAAGATGTTACCCATGGGTAATTGTGCATCAATTTCTACGGCTGTTATACCAGCGGCCGCGCGAAGTTCCGCCAGTGCTTCCGTGAAAAAGTAATCCAACTGCAAGTTTACAAATAAATTAATACGAATCTTCGTACACGCGTTAGACTTATACAAATTCCTGACTGCAATAGTAACCATACCTAACCATTAATCTATAAAATATTTAAGAATATTCGGTCACTAAGTGTTACTTAGGTAAAAAATTGTACTAATTTATCGATAAAGCCGACAAATCAAAACAACTTAGCTAATGGAAACTAAGAAAATTAAGGTAAATTATAAAGCAAATAGGGACGGTCATGAGGGATCATGTAGATAGTTATGGACTAGGTACTTGACAAATAACATTGTCAATGAACTTGTCGTCGTCGTCGTCGTGAAGTCGTGAATACATTTACTTCGTTCCGGTCTCATTGTCACGTACGTAATAATTATATTAAGTGTAACATATAACTGTCAGAGGAGCCCGTAACCGAAAGTATTATGGTAGTAGGTTAAATAGCTAACATTTTGCGTACCTACGGTATCTAACTGCCCCGATTATCTTATTACAGCTTTTCGGTGTCCTACTTTTTTATAATATCGTAGTAGCAAGCGAGCGTGTAGACCACCTGATGGCAACTGGCCATTGCTGCCTACGGATATCCGTTTTCAACCCCACATAAGAGTTTTTCCTTGGCTTGGTCACAGAAAATTTCAGATATAAATGTCTCCCTTATCCCACCCTTCAGACGAACAAACAATTGACAGTCCAGCCTCAAACTTAACACCTTCTCATCTTATATAGGTCATTGAACCTTACTTCTTGTAAGTCGTGCATATAAATATGTATTCAAGCAATGAATTGCACTAAATAACTAGCAAATTCTATATTATGACATATACAACTATGGGTAAAGCTACGTGGAAATATATGCGCAGTATCGCATCGCGTTGCATCATCCCACCATATTCGTAACCATGAATGACGTAGGTCCTGTTCGTGTTCTCTAAGCTATAAGAAATGAAAGGTTATTTACTGTTTGCAACGACAACATCCTATGGCAAGTGGTTATAACGTCTGCAATTTCCTATTAAGATCACATTTACTGTATGTCGAGATGGTCGCGTCATAACCTCACCTCGGCATCAAGACGTTCGTTGTTAGCAGGGTGTGGTAGAACGCGTGGCCCAGAGCCTAGAGCTGCCTCGCGGCCGGTGCACCAGTCCATGCCGCGACCAACGACCCGCTCTTTACACGTCTTCCAGTCAACGTTTAGGAATATAATTCTGTTTATTTAAGAAAGCACTATTGATATGAGCGATATTTTATGGGGTATACAAGGAACTATGAAACCAATCAATTGCCGTCGGAGATATGTAGAGAGAACTCAAGATCAATATTTAGTTCGGAGGGGTAGCCGTGTCGTGGTCAATCCATTACTGTCCCCTTTTGGGCATGAGTCTTCATCGCATCTGCACCGCGCTGGCCAAGTGCGAATTGGAAAACATGTATAAGTTGCTGACTTCTAATTATCTTCATTAGACAAGGTCAATTATTTCATATTCTGTTATCTCTCTTCGATCCCATAACAAATACATTAAAACAACCTCTAAGCTATAAATAAATCGAACTTGAAATGAAGTGCCTAACCAATAAGATTACAACGAAAATGCAGTTAACTTTCACAATGAAAGTTAGACCTCGTAAATCAGAACGAGATCAGAAAGCATTGAAAGTGAAAGTTAGAATTATGCTTACAGAACTTTACAGTACCTAGTTGATAGAACTACATTTTAAATTACACCTTTAACTTGTAATAAATTTAGCAATAACTACATTTGTGTAGTTTTCTTTTGAGTATTAAATAAATCAATTGATCCAAGTGTGCCAAGCGATTTCCGAATTTGATCAATTGCATGATAAGATTATTAGCATTGCGTAATTATATTAATAGTGGGCACATATGTTATACATAAGTAAATTAAAATGTATTACCGGTTCGGCGGAGTGGGCATGGTGTCTAGACGTTCAAAATCAATGCCCGAAACGGGATATCCAGTGAGAACCCAGCCATTGTCGATGCAATCCTTCAAATTATAACTATACATTTTGGAGCGAAGTATTACAAATTACAAAATGTATTGAATTTGGTTGTTCTCTAATCTGGATATAAGTAAATAAAAATAAATGTTTGTCCTTTGTATGTTCTGAAGATTGGACAGATTGTGATGAAACTT
>DWTU01002504.1:0-11411 GCA_018251515.1 Cecropterus confusis | reverse complement strand
GCACACTGAACGCCGCGTTCCAAATGTAAATTTAAAATAGAATAAAACGAACGATTATATTTATAATAGGAATTGGTTTAATTTGATTGGTTGAATATTTTAAGATTTTTGTATAATTAGAAGCACTTTTTGCGAAATAAATTAGATTTTTTATGGAATAATTCTTTGGATGTAAAATAGGTGAAATCAACACCCACTACTATCGCCAAAACTCATGCCAGGAGCCGGTGACTATTGACAAAAACCTCATTAGTGGAGATCTATATCCAGCAGTGGACCTTAAAAGTCTAATGGATAGATAGGTTATATTATATTCTGCGCGAACGATTGTTTTCTGCGCGAACGAAAGTCGCGGGTACTGCTAGTCGGTTGCGAGATTAAAGTAATGATACCAAAAAGAGTAGCCTCTTTTTTTAATTTGACATTTATTAGCCTCTTAATTTTATTGTAATACGTACATAGTATACCAACTACTTTCCTACTGTCAGTAAACCGTGAAAGTATATTAAAAGAAACTATACTACAGTACGTGAAACTTGGTAACGGAATTTTATGCACTTAGATAAAACTATTTCTGGAGTCCGAATATGACTTTCCTCATGTGATCTGCATTTAATATTACTGAAATCACAGTAATCAAATAATACTTATCAAACATTATCATAGCGATAAGCTGAACTCGTGGTTGTTGCTCGTGAATCTCGTGATCTTGCTATATCATCGGTCCAATCCTACGTTTATTAGGATTGAAAACGTAATTTTTATTGTATTGCAAACACATTAGTATGCGACACAATGGTATGCGAACTATCCACATGCGAATCGTTCCAGGCGAAACGGCCCACCCAGGTAGAACTGAGAAATAAAAATAACAATACTAATGAAGTCATTAATATGCATGGGACAAATAATTTAACTACGGCATCATAACTATGGTTATCTATAATGGACCCTAAACCTGGTATTGTCATTATCTACTTCATAATTAGACGATTTAGGACGTACCTGATACCTTATGATAGGATAATCCTATAAATTTCAAGCAACTCACCAACCACGACAGTTCCTTCGTAACTTTGATGATACCTATAACTTCTATCGCCCATATGGTGGTGGAACCCTTTGGCGTTTGACTCCAGAAGCGTCACTGCCACACCAATTTCAGCCTGCGTTTTATTTTGAAGTGTGTAGTAAGGGACATACTTATCTGAGGCGTTCCAACTTAGTCCTCAAGAATAGCAACGCATCTATGGCCAAACTCAGATAAGATGCTATCTGGAATTTTTAACAGATGTCCATGAGCGACAGGAGGCATTTACCATCAGGCTACTATTTTACTACATCATGCTACTATTTTAGAAAAAGACCACTATTATACAGATGTATATCTCTAAAGAGTTAAACCAAAGCAAAAATAAATGGCCCTATTTTTTTCAATATTTCTTTTATTGTAATGATGAATATATTATTTGTGGCAAGAACCTTTTTGTTATTCATTTAAGACTGAAGTAACTAGCTGCTTACGGGAAATTGTTCTCGTCTCAATATAGAACAGTGATTCTCCCCCAAGCCGAACACAGATGCGATGCCACTCCTGAGGACTAAGATAGACGTCTCTTATGTATAGAACTAAATGTGGCCCGCGGTTTTACTCGCGTTAAAAAAATGAACTATCTAACTTTAAATTGTAATATCTTGATAGATTAAATGATTTTTTATGAAATAAAATCGAAATAATAAATCTGTTTTGGTTTGATGCGATTTCAAGTACACACACAAATAGACAAAAAAAAAAACAGAAATTTGTATGATTACTTATTCTTACTATTCCAAACTTTTTATTTATTACGATGTACAGACACAGTATTTCATTTCTATTATAAGTTTGGATCACAAAAATTCACATCCTTAAACCGAAACACAAGAAATGTTTCTACTACAAATAGATCTGGCGGTGGTACCTCCTCAGTCGAATCCTGCTGTCTCTACCACCTTTCAATGTGTTTCTACAAAAATAGATATTCGTTAGTAGGAATGGTAATTTAAATGGGATCCATTGTTTACCACTCCAGGAGATCTTGGTTACGTTATTTCCATTTATAGACGTCCAAGAAATATGTAAATAATACGACCACTCCCATTAATTAGCTCAGTTAAAAATAATGGGCCGTCCACACACGAAGATCATATTACACTGTCTGAGTACAGTAACTCACAAAACATTAATAATTTAATACTTAACGATTAATTGAAAGTGTAAACATGGTTTATTGAATAACTAGCTACTTGCAGATATTTAGATATTTTATAAGCCTCCTGGCATCCATTCGACTCTACTAATATAAAATTTATAAAAATGTATTTTTTTTTTTGTAAAAAAATAAACTGAAGAATCTTAAACTTAGATTTTAGGTTAAGTGAATTTCGTACCTGTTTTGTTTTTGTATTCATTAACTGTTGATTTTAGACGTTTCTTAAAAATCCTAATTTGAAATTTATAAGATACTACACATACGTTATTAGCATACTATTGATTTGGTCAGTAGTTGGGGCTTTCGTAGATTTAAGCGATGTCGGTGGTGACGACTGAGGATCGGGTCGCACGACGTCGATCGCCAACGACCGGTCCATGGCCGAGGTCGCGTTGAATATGCAACAACGCACTTTAATATTTTAATATTAATACACCCCGGGGACAATCACAGCGATAATGAAATGTAGATGTTCACTGCGGGGCAGTTGACCTGTCGTCCTGCTTGAGCGAGGGTTGTCTCTCGCATTTTTTCACTTAGTTTGCGTTCGCTCACATTAACAATCACAGATTTAAAATTCGATCTGAGCTCTTAGGTATTTACTCTTTGGGATTCTCTGGGAAATATCAGCGTATGCGTCTTGAAAAGTTTCTGTGGGGTTCTCTGGGAAATATCAGCGTATGTGTCTTGAAAAGTTGTTCTTGGAAATACGCTTATAATGTGTATACCACATACTAATTCGATTCAAAATTAAACAAACGCTAGGCTTTAACTTAACGCTATAGGAAATATAAGTTTATGCAAGCTTAATAATCACAAAACAAGAGTTCTATGGAAATGGAAGCATAGCTTCTTAATCATTGTTTAAAATAAGTATCATGTTCAATCCCTGAAAGATTTTTACTTAATTATTTACATTCGTTACTCAAATGACTAATTATTTACATTGCCAATACTGATATACCAATGTACATTATTGGACAATTAGTCAATCAAAGTCAGATTGTACCTACAATAATGTTTTAACTGTTATTCCTTAGAAAAGGTTTTGAAGATGTTAAAACCCATAAACTGTGGCACCATCGCCACTCCAATTTCTTGAACAAATTACAGTATATTATATATATTTACTTAGTGTGTGTTGTGTATAAGTACGTACTTGCTATGATCATTTTCACCAAAATAGAAATCATTTATCAAATTAAAATACAAAAAGATCATCCAATAAAACATCGATTATAGTCAAAATTAACAAATAATCAACCTACGTGTATGATTTGTGTGTGCCATATATTTTATATTTTACCTAGAAAATTACCTGTTTTTAAAAACAAATGTCTATTAAATCAAAGTAAAGCTGTGAACATTTTTTAATCTGTACGAAAGACGAAGATTATCGTATTCATAGGCTAAGGGCTCATTTACACCAGATATGTGAAACTACTGAAAGCATAGTCGTCAACTATTTTGTCAGTTTATATCAAGTTGATTGTCACTTTCTAAGGCAGCAGCATAATGTGTAAATGAGGCCTAAAAGCAAACAAGATCAATTTTCCATACCCAGATAACGCTACTCAATGAATTCGTCCCTGATATTTCCTTTCTAATTAACAGTTATCTCGAACCCTTAAACTGTGAAGCACCGTCGCCACCCCAACTTCTTAAGCAATTTACAGTATATTATATAATTATATTTACTTAGTGTGTATGTAGTGAGTAAGTACGTTCTTCCTATGGTAATTTTCTACATAACTAACTTAATACATTAATAACTTCTTTATGATTATTGCACGTTTAGAAGGACAATAAATATTTAAACAAATAAAACGGTAAACACCACTATATTTGTAAGTTACGTATGGAGGATAAGGAAAGGACGACACTACGTCATAAAGGAATCGACCTAAATGCCGTGATTTAGTGTGTCTTTGTAGGGTTCCGTACCCAAAGGTTAAAAACGGGACCCTATTACTAAGACTCCGCTGTTCATCTTTCTGTCTGTCTCCTAGCTACACCTAGGAGACAGGAGGTAATAATTAAATTTCTATCGTATAATGACGGTTTATATAAATAATGGTACGAAATGGCCGGTTTTTTATTTCGTATGGCATGGTAACTTCAACCATAATATTTTAAGCTAACAAATGATTTCTACTACCTATTACCTCGTAGTTATGGAATAAAATATTGTTTTCATATACCTAAGGTATTATAACGTATTATAAGGTTTATAGTCGCCCATCTTAATTGTTGATCGGGGTCTACTTCCGACAATGCAGTCAGTAGGTATCGGCGCATAATATAAGAATAATATGTTTCGTGACAATGGTATTAAAAGCTTCCTATGGAGCCCCGTATATTAAAAGGATTGTCGAGCTCTTTCCATTGTAATCTCGAAACGTGACGTCAACAACCCATTCCTGAATCGCGCGTACACGCCATATAGGTGAGCTGTCTACAAAACGGCCCGCTTCGATTCACATATGGAAGACATGGGTATTTAGTGGGATATCGCTGAAGCTAAATATGATTACAAAAACAGAAATCATCTATCAAATTAAAATACAAAAAGATCCAATAAAACATTAGCCTTAATCTTATATTTTACCTACAAAATTACTTGTTTTTCAAAACAAATGTCTAATCAAAGCAAAGTTATGCACATTTTTTAATCTGTACAAAAGGAAAAAATCTGACATCATTATCGTATTCATACACTAAGGACTCATTTACATCGGATGTGTGAAACTACTGAAAACGACCGACGATTTTGTCGGTTTATATCAAGTTGATTGTCACTTTCTATGGCAGCAGCATAATGTATAAATGAGGCATAAAAGCAAACAAGATCAATTTTACGTACCCAGATAACGCTACTCAATGAATTCGTCCCTGATATTTCCTTTCTAATTAACAGTTATCTCGAATCAATAGAATAGATTAAAAATAATCCATCACACCTACGATTTTCCTGTATGTCAATGACACCTACTACAATCACTTACAAGTATGACAAGCGCGCTGACTATAGCAAAGAACATTAGAGGAGACGTATGTCCAGCAGTGAAAAGCTCTTCCCTAGACTAAACTGATAGATGAATCCAAACCAAATATATAAGTAAAACAGAACTAGTAGCGCAAACACAAGTATATAATCGCACAAATGATAAGATAATACGATAGTAAATGTAGTAATTGGGTTGAGTGGAATACGTAGGTAGAGACCGGCGACACGTGGGCCGCGCGCACGCTCCGCGTACCATAATTAATTGATACATCCGCTCGATATCCATTAGATAAACGAAGTAAGTGCAAATAATAAGGATTGTATTCAAGATCATTAGTTGCAAAAATATTTAACGAAGATGAAGCATCCGTATATTTCATAAATGTCATTGCTATCACTAAATTACTGACGCGAGATTGTAGATAGGTCAATTCCATTGTTTTGCCTGATAATGCAACCTTTTGAAATCACCTCTTATAATTAGGGCCAAGCGTTACACAGGCTTGTGTTTTTCATTGTACACAAATGGATTTTATTGTACACGAATATTTCAATTTTGCTTTTACCATTATTTGTCCTGTGACACAAGCATATTTAGGTACATCAACTATGTAGTTGGGAAAATTTGAGTCTTACTGCACTGCAGAGAGTTATGATAGCAGCTCAAGGTCATGCATATATTTCACATTTCTGCTAAAATACGACATACCTCGATTAGCTCGCTGGTTTGATAAACCTATAGTGAAAGATCACGTCTCAAGTTAATGAGTCCGTATCCATAAGTCCTACTGTTTATCAAGCACCCACATAACTCTAAAGATTATGTACATACAAGACAAGATAAACATGAAAATAAGTGGCGTGTCATGATTCAATAAATGGCAACCTTACATCATTTTAATACTTACATCAATCAAACGTGATTTGACTATTGTAAAACAGCCAAACATAAAATAAAATCTATGTAACTAAAGTGTTTATTAATAGCAGTGATTTAAGAGGTGCGCTTAAGTGGTGGCACGCGGGAGTACAATGCACGCGAGATTGTTGCGGTGACCGATTGTGGTATCGGCTCACCGGTCATAGAAACCGCATGATATCACCTATTACTTTTTAAGAACTATGCTCTTACCTTAGAGAACCTTACTGGTATATCTAATTTGCGCCATTTAAAAGTCTAGTCATAAAACATACCTTTAGCGATAGACTGATTACAATTTAAAATATATTCAATGGTGACTATTTGTGAGTAATAAGCTTTCTAAGATATTTGAGTACATAACTATAAAAAATGTTTACATTATGTTAGAAAGTATATCACTTACGATATCTTATCGCTAGATAAGTTTTGATTATAATCACTTACTCCCTCGATTGGTACATGTTTTTTCACTGGCCGCTGATATGAGGATTTTTTCGTGGAGGAAATGGTGGATTTTGTAAGTATGCTAGGATCCATACAAAAACGGTGGTTTCGTTAAGAAAAACAACAAGATTCATATTTAAGCTTTCCGCGGCTTTTGAAACTAAGTGACAATTTAAAGAGAGCAATTGAGTAGTACAGGTAAACAAAAATTGTATGAAGCTGTGATCAGAATAATGACTTAAGTTATTTTTTTAATTCCTCTATAAAAAAACAAACCGACGTGTTTTGTTGCACTCACACCTTATGACATGCTAATTGACATAATGAGTAAGTTATAGAAGTATCAGTTTTTATTTTAGTCCGGCTTCCATGCTTAATCGATACACGCACGCCCACAGCACGTTTCGTTACGTGACGATTTCCACCAATTCGCTCACCCCGTCAGCCGCGTGAAAGAACTTCGTTCCAAAAAATAAATGAAGCACATAATTTAACACTTTTTCAGAAATACTAGTTGGTCCTCTCCCATCTAGTCTACTTTCTCCCGTTCGCAGAGGTTTACTTTAAGCGAAAATGTTCACTCCAGCCAACGATAATCCTTTCACGAGTTGCTTACATCTGGCAACTAATATGGGAAGTATACAGATGTTTTACCGGTACTTAACTAGGAGTTTAAAATCAGTGTTGCAACTACGAGTGCGCCCCGCCTACGCGGCACGCGCTGGAACCGTGACAGCAGACGCACATCGTTTACATTTGAACTGCTGTCATTCCCAATTATGATTTAACCTATATTTAACCTCAATCACATTGTGATCACTCTTTTTCTCATAACATGAGGGTGATCATACTTTGTTCTAGAAGTTTGCAAGGATTGCAGCTCGATCGACTCACTTGGAAAGCTAAAGTTATAAAAAAAAAATAAAGTAACGCTCGATACGCTAACTATAATCACAATAATGGCAATCATTTACCGTGAAAATCTTAAAAAAATATTTAAAAAATTATGTTTATATATGTACTATGTACAAGATATGCTATATGATTATCATTCCTAAGCTGTATCCCATAATATCCTGAAACTTTACATAAGAAAATAAGTGACAAACCACGAATTTTATTAATTTAATGTTGTATTAAGGATCAGGATTACATATGATTAAGATATAAGTACGATTTTTTAGATTTAACATTTTTGACCCTTGTGGATAATCCAGTAAATGGATAGGGCAATAAAAATGCATTTTGAATTTATAAAACATTACACAATAGTCGCTGACAGCAATGCAATAAACATCAACCAAAGAGGACTGCAAAAAAAGACCTTCAGTCCTGAATAATTCTCAGAAAAGATTTGCAAAAGATATCGAAATAAAGTTTGATGGAAGCAAACGTAGGCAGCTCATCAAGGGTCAACGATGCACCTTCTGAATAATGCAACCTGGAACAGAGTGCGTTTACCCCAAAACGTCTGCATTTTCAACTTGATCCCGACCCCTTGATCGTTGCCCTTTGCCCTACACCATAGACGCTCAATGTGACAGCCAGATTTATGGCTTATTAAATTTACGCCTTATTTGTTTTCAGAATAAGTTACGGCCATGTCTGGCCGGCTAGACAATGACATTACTATTCCATGATTATTCTACATTTTGTAAACCCAGGTGTTATTGTTGGAATCGAGCTGAAAAATATACGACTAATCCTCAGGAAGTCATTCATGTAGTTGTAGTTTACTTAATTAAATAAATGTGGGAAGACTTGACCGGCCATGAGACAAATGTACTCATACTCATAGCTTCAATAAGCGTAATTTGCAATTTGAAAAAATATAAACCACCGCTGCACTGCGTGATCTCAATTTGTTAAATTACTTACTCATGCGTATTACGGAAGATCTAAAAAAATACAAAGACAGTAACAACTATTTACATTCATGTACTTGTTAACTTAGTGTATTCGCAATTTATTCCACGCAGAGTTCCTTAAACGAAATATGTAAATGATCTAAAGATACTTTTTTTTACGTTTTTATACGTTTATTGTAATAATGAAAATTTCTAAAAAAGTAGGCCATATCAACCATTTCTTTCCATTTTTGTAGTATTCACATTTTCATTCACATTTTTCTTTTTTAATACGTATTTGTTAATATTAAAGTTAATGGTCGTCCAGCAATATGGGGATTATGCGGTCAATTAACACCCCTCCCATGTAAAAATCTTTAAGCAACGAAACCGAGAAAAGAGAAAATCCGACCCGATCCCAACACTAACGACCAACGGCGTGATGGTTTCGTTTAGCTTCCTGGAATTTACCTGGTGCTTTATATCAAGTTAATCATGAATTGATTAGGTATGGAATTACAGCACTTCAGGAAGTAAGATCCTTGGAAAGTTCGAGTTAGTAACTAGCAAGAAGTACCCAGGGATCGCGTAAGACGACGAACTCTTGAATCGAAGGTCAAGACCCTCTTTCGGGCGCTGAGCCAACAGAGTCGTAGTAGCCATAGTAGTAGCAACTAACGTTATTAACCGCTGTAGTTAAATGGTAGTAGTGTGAATGTTGGCTCATTGACATATGAGACCATCTTAGTCCTCAGAAGTGGCATCGCATCTATGATCGTTTCCGGTAGATCCCCTGTTCTACAAAAAGTTCTATACTATAAAAAAACTCTTTCGTTTGGGACGTCAATTAAAAACAATAATATTACATTCCACTATCGACACAACTACACCCGTCTTCGCTTCCACGGCGCCATGTGCGACGACATGAGGAAAATATCACCAAATATAATATAATTACATAATTAAAAAACTATTAACGAATCGATCGAAGGATCCTCCCTCCAACGCATGAATTGACTGACATACTTCGATTTAGTCACGTACGCTCCGAATTAATCAGTTTTATTAATATAATTATCTCCGCTTAATGGGAATAGCAATCATAAAAAAAATCACACTGGCCCTAATGTCATTCTGCAATTCAATAAAAATCTCATTAGACCTACTACTGCATCATTAACTCTCGACGTGTTAATTGATTGAAAAGGTATTATGCCACACGAACAATATCTCGACTTACTTTCATGTGACATCCATCTAGATCCTCGGGACTGGCAACGCATGTGTAATTGTCTTTAGATAGAAATCCCGCTGTATATCTGATCCTATTATATATATGATCAACGTAATCACAGATTTACTAAAACTGTATTTAGGAAGTGAAAAATAATGAATGTTCCTACTAATATCCTTACATTCAAATTATTACACAATTTTAGGACGAGATAAAAATTCCGTGTAAGATAACCACGAGTGTTAATTGGAATTATTTCTTAAGTATCATATGTTCACGTACTGTGGAAAGCTATTTATTTATTTATAATATCTAAAATGATACCCAATAAGAACAGAAATATATTAATATGTAAATATTGAATAAGTACTAAATTTTTCGGTGCCTTCAATTATTATAAACGTGGGCAGCTCTACATCTAATGTGATGTTTCGATGTGCATGTAACGTTTGTTTATCAAAAACTTAGAGAAACTCCTTCATAGTCGCCTAAACATACCTCATTACGTAACTAAAACCACGCTTAGCCAGTCAGCAAAAACTTAAACCATTTTCTATATCTATGAGTCATTAAACAATGCCTCTTTATTGCATACAGCCGGCGACACTAAGCTAAGGGCACGCGCCGCCCTTAAACCGAAAGGCCTACGTGATTTCTGACATGGCACGTATGCTCTTAATTAGAACTAATCGATTAATGGATTGAGTCGATTCAATGACCGCCTTGTTAGTAAAGTCAGCAGGTAGGTAACAAATGCATAAAACTCATACGATGGGAAAATCAGTCCTATATGACTCTAACAAAGCTGATTTACGATCGTACGTAAATATGTTTTCGGTTCATTAATGTTTGCGGGAATTCACTCGGATTGTTTTTCCCAGAAATAGACATATCTACGAGGCATTATTTTATTTATTTATACAAGGGTGTAATGCATACATCACATATGCCTAGCTACATACTGCTGTAGGCACAAGTTTTATAGAGCCCTACAGAAGCAAAATCTATACAGGCCATTTGAATATATCTTTCATGCTTTTATCACGGTAATAGTTTCTGTACAGTATTGTAACTCGGACCTGTCCTTGTGTTACATACTTTCAGACGCGCTGGGCTAGAGGTCGCGTTAGGGCTGCTCGCCTACAGTTTTGAATTACATCTATGCAGATGTAATTAAAAACTGTTGCACTTGACTTTCTTGCTAGTTGTTTATTGTAAATATATTTTTTATTAAATCAATGAAATCCATGGTAACTTATATAGGAAGTGTTGAATTAAAATGCGTGTTTTGTTTTTTAATTAGTAGATTTAGGTAATAAAAAGCTATTCTTATAATATTTGAGACTTTTAGTAACAAATCATTCACAAATAATCCTTATACATTTGAGACTGAAAATATTTGCGCGTCGACTGAGACGTACGAACAATACATAAAATTTAATAGTGTAAAAAAAGTGATTAAAGTTTAATAAATTATTTTGGGAACATGTACAGGGAGGAGAAAAAGGAATATCTTTATTAGGTTATAGATACCTGCAGCTACTTTACACTTTATATGTTTTGTTTTAAATGACGTTCGAAATATTCACCTGGCAATTTAAAAATTTTTATCCCTGGACGTGTTAATGCCTTGGTCATATTGTCACCAGCGACCTCAAGGACGATACTGACATAGAGAGGGAGCGCAGGGCTCTCGCAGTAAGGA
>DWTU01002503.1:0-11411 GCA_018251515.1 Cecropterus confusis | reverse complement strand
GGTTTAGTTCAAAACTTTATCTTCTGTGCATATTATAGACAGTATGAGTAGAAGTTTCAAATTCTTATGGTTAAGTTTAACGACTTCATAATTGTTTTTTATATATTATCATGCAGGGGGAGGGGAGGGGATTAAAGCTGTCCCAACCCCCCTTAACAGTGAAATAGGAAGACCATATTTGCTTTTTACCCGCTTGCGTCAGGAGGGTAATGTTTTTCGAGCGAGTATGTATGTAAATTATTATAAAAACAAAATAGCCGACTGCAAATGTAGGTAATTTCTTGTTGTGAACCGGAGTATATTTATTTCGACTCCCGAACAATATATTGAGAAAAATAATCCGACACTAGCCAACTTTTATTTCGCCGGTCGCCGGTGCCGGACTCCTCAAACCCTGTGTACAATGCTATAGAATATTTGTTACTCAACATATTATAATGTAGTCTATTTGATAACATGTGGTCATTCGCAACCATATAGAATATATGATATATATTCCATATTGAATAGGCTTTCAGATGTAAACCGATTACAAATTAATGCATATGTACGTAGCCTTTAGGGTTCCTACAAAGCATTAAACATTTATTTATCGCTCTCTACAATCAATTTATAGTAGTATTGGAAGCTTACCATCTCTGTTGCATTTCTATCTCTGAGGATATGTGCCCGTCGTGTATATTTAACGTAAATAAGTTACAGTTGTAGCAAATATCGATTTGTAATATACTGAAAACAAATATCTGTCATACTTTTTGAAGATACTTTGAATATCCAATAACATGATATATTCATAGGATAGCTATGGGATTGCAGTACAAACGGTTTAGTTGTAAAACTGTACCCAGTACTAGTCTCGAGCGTCCTGTTAACAGAGTTAAGATAACTGTACCGTTTCTATTGGCTAAGCAATTTAGCTATTATATTGTAGAGATGCCGGTATGTTTTAGTTTCTTGATATAATTGTTGAAATATTGTTGTATAAATTTAGATGAAAATTTGATTTAAAACATGTGGTTTGATGCAACCAAATTACACTGTTTCTATTAATTAGTGTTTTTTTTAGATAATGAAGTAGCAAATGAGTGAGCAGTTTACATGACGTTAAACCAACCATGGACATCTGACCTCTGAAGACTAAATTGGATCTCTTCGGATTAAAACTGTCTCCCTTACCACATCATTCAGACCAAAATATCGTTTGATACTTAATTCTTAAGTAGAAATAGGTACTGTTGCGACGCCTCCGGAGTTTATTAGGAAGGTAATATGTTTTTAAATATTGTGTTTTAGTTTAAACGTAATTTTTAATCGAAGATATGCTCAATTTGTGGAATAATAGTAAGCAATAAACATTTTCTGCACTCCAGACTAATTTAATGGGTACTTAGTACCAAAGTACTTTATAGAAAGCTCATGACTTGCTACTGTGAATCAATGAAGCTCTGATGAGCAAACTTTTGAACTTTAAACTATTCAGTTCGCTAGTCGAAGTTGGACGATTGACGTAACGTTCTGTTTTATAAGTTTCGTTACTTTAAATGTTTATCAGAAATACAATGCCATATGATACTTAGAACCTATCCTACAAAGAAAGCCATATCACACGTCGGTAGTTGTCCCAGTAGTTCCGGATCAGAATAGAGCAACGGTATCCCCTGCCTGTCGTAAAGTCGAACAAATAGGCCTTCCGGGGTTGTGGGCGGCGCGAGTGGAGGAGCTCAAACCGTCCAACCAAATGACCCTGGGAAGGATGGCGGTATGTGTGGTCATATACCATCGTGAAGACCACGCGGTGTGTTCAACCAGTCTCCTGGGTGGAACTCGATGGGGCAACACGCTCAGAGGACCCCGTTGCATTCCGTTGGAGATTCCAGAATACTTTTCGCATCGTCGAGTTTGTCTCCCCGGTAGACAAACTCGACGACGGGTTTTAATGCGGTAAAAATCCTAAATAACCCGGAATCCGCTCCCACGACACCCGGGTACCTTTTGAAGGTTTCTCGCTCAAAAAATGTCGGTACTGGATGGATTACCATTAGTAGCTGTATTTCAAACATGCTTTCGTGCTTCGGATCGCACAATAAATTGTCAATCCTGATTGTTTTCACTTGATCTTTGGACCATAGCAACAGATTAATCATCAGTTGTTTAGAACTACCCACATTACTTTTTACTTTGTGTTGCCACTAACCTGTAACATGATATAGTAGTGCGGTGGAATATATGTGCTCAAGGGTTATTTTTTTTTTGTATCAAAGTAAGCAAGCGAACATGCAGTTCACCTGATGGGAAGTAGACACTGCCGTCCATTGATCACTGTAGTACCTCCCTGGTCGGCCCATACTCGTTTTATCATCTTGTAAAAGTATGCAAGTGTAAATCAATGTATCTCTATAAAATTGTAGAAGAATTCAATTCTGTACATAGAATAAAATCTAAAAAAATAGCCCGAGGCAAAAATACAAGTAACATAAGCCAAAAAAAAACATTTTGAATTTCCCGTCTGTCTGTCTGTTGTGCGGCTTTAACTCAAAAACTACTGGACGGATTTCGATGAAACTTTTTTTTGTCATAAAGCTATTAGCCCTCGGCAACATATAGGCTATAATGTATTTTTAAATTTTTTGTCTATCTATCTGTTGTCCGGCTTTCACGCAAAAACTACTGGACAGTCCCAAGCGTTGTTTTGTTAGTGTCGCCTAGCCCTAGAGTAACTTTAATATGAGGGAATTAAAACCAGCGCTATCCGTTGACTACATGTCAATTATATAGTAGATAGACAGTCATAATTTTAGAAGTTTCTATGTGATGTTGTAAATAAACACATTTTCTTGCATTTTCATTGCAAACGCTCAAAATAGTTCAAAATAAGGTGCATTTTTCGTATATTTTTTGTTATCGAACTTTTACACATTATTCAATTTGGCGCAACAAAGTTTGCCGGGTCAGCTAGTCATAAAAAATGAGAGTTCAATAGGTTCCCAAAATGTAATGTCAAAGTGACAAGCATATAAATAATTATTTCAACTCTTTTGTTACTTCAAATGAGTTGTGCCGGTACCTACACATGTGCTACAAAACTCGTAAGTTGTCTCAGCGTCCCAGTTCAAATGACCCACTTGTGAACTGTGCTTCCGTCTGTGCGTTCGTGAAGTGTAACGGTGGCCAGGAATTAGAGAAACTCATTCTGTTTTATTTTTCAATAAGTTTTAATACATATCTAAGGTTAAGTAGTAGTTCCTTATTTTTTTTTTACCATATTGAAGTAACAAAGTGGCCATTCCCGCCCATGGCATCTGTCAGCAACTTAATTTAAAACGTTCTAAATTAAGTCAATCACAGTTGCGTTATTAGTCCCGAGGACTAAGATGATTGATGCCATGAAAGTAAGTCGGCAACTATAAACTTCCACTGAAACGCAAGAACTGGTTCAAGCTTGAAATAGGTCTGGCGATAGTACCTCGATGGCCAGTCTATACTACCTTGAAATTTGTTAAAAGATGATGCTTAAGATGATGTAATAATAGCTCTGGAAAAGGCTTATGATGACTCTTCTTTTGTATAATGTAGAAATTGCGAACGAGCATGTAGCTTGCCTGATGATAAGTGGCCACTGCTGCCTATGGATAACTTTTACTAACCCCAAATAAGATGGAAGTATCTGAGGTTACCCATAAATGTTTTGCTGCCCTAGAGGACTAAGCTGGGATATCTTTCCGGCACCACGGATGAGTATATATTCCCTACCACATCCTTGAAAACAAAATGCATTAGCGCTAATTCTGGTGTTATTAGGCGAAATATGTGTGGTTTATTCGTAATTTTTAAGCCGTCTTATTTCCGTGACTATCATTTTTTTTCGTTGTTTAATATTCATCGTTTGTTTTTTCTGTCAAAATATCTGTCCGACCGCTTTTTTTGCGAAAAATATTTTTTTCCAAAATTATAGAGTACTTCCGAATGTAATCTACTGTTGATTTAGATAGATACTATTTGCAAACTAGTATCATTGTCAAAAATATTAAAACAAAAAACTCCGACTGCTTATAACGATTTTTTTGTTCACAATGATGATGAGTTTTCGTCAAAGTAGTGAAGTAAAAGTATTACAATATGTATATTTTGAGAATGCTCTATTTACTAGCTTTCATTTGATACCCGACTTTTTTATTATCACGACAATATGTCGTGATAATAAAAAAGTCGCCATTCCCACTCTCATTAGCCCCTATTTATAGGCGCCATTTTTAAAAATTATATAGCCTTTGTCACTTTCCAAACTGAGACGATTCTAATGATATGTCATACATCACAATCCATCAAGCCGTTTGGGCTGTAGTGCGTGCCAAAGAAATGGACATACATACAAACAAACATACATACATACGCTCGAAAAACAATACCCACCTTCTGACGCAGTCGGATAAAAAGGATGCTAACAACTGATCTATAATATAAACCCGCTAGTTAAAGTTTTACCCGATCCTTTTTCATTTACAGTGAATCAGGTCAAACCGGTTTGTATAAGTGGTTAAACAAATTTAATCTAAGCCAATAAATCTAGCGCTAAAAATGTCAGGCGTGAGCTTACGGGTTGATCCATTTGGACAGTGTCTGGCCGCGGCTTATAGCTTCAAATATTGAAAAGGTTTGGGTAAAATTGGGGGCAATGGAAATACATTGTAGATTGAATAGGATTTAATAGGATTAATATAATATTTTGTTAGAGTTTTTATTAAGGGAAAAACTATTAAATTATTAAAATAAGATAAATACGAATTTGTTGGAGTATTGGAGGACTCTACTAATTTTAAGGTGAAACTCCGAGGGCACTAATGTCTACCTAGTAAAATTTCTGCCTAATATCATCAGTGTTAAGTGCTGCCGTGTTCTGCTTTGCGCTGGGTGCTGTTTGAAAAGTGTGGTAAGGGACATTTACTTATCCCAGGGGCTGCAACGAATTTGAACCCTGAGATTGGGTAAACTATCTGGGGTTGATTACAGGTGCCCATAGACGGCAGTGATCGATCACTTTTAGGTGCACTGCATGCTCGGTAGCCTCTTTTATATTATAATAAAAAGCTCGAAGTATAGCCAGCACATATAGTTAATTTCCACTATATACAATTCCATATGTATTACAATTCCATATGTTTACTGCAGTATTTATATGACTTTGAATTTTCTCGTATTTAACTAAACGGTGTTAGTTCGTTTTATGCGCAAATAAATAGAACAGCGTATTTATATATTCATAAATTATTTATTATTTACTTACATAAAATATAACAAAAAACCCGTAAAATAATAGGCCATAAAAATACACACAAGTATAGAAATGACAAAAATCCAAAAGTTAACAGAACAAAGATTTGTTTTAAAAGGATGTTTGTATCTTCCTAGTTTAAATCTGACTTTAAGATATGAAGATGAATATGAAAAGTAAGTACTTAATTATATTTACAAAATAGTGAGAGAAAATGTAACTGAAAACCTTTTTCTTTTTTTATCTTATCATTTCATTGTATATTGGCATATCACAGCTTTGGTAGAGATCAGTGCTTGCCGTGATGGAAACCCCATTCCTTGTGGTCATGGTGACCACCCTTCTTGCCGTGGTCGTGATGATGGTGGTGATGTTCTTCATGACCGTGATGTCCCTTATGGCCGTGATGATCCTCGTCGTAGTGATGTTTATCATGATGACCATGTTTGCCGTGATGATGCTCATGATGACCTTCGTCGTGATGACCGCCCTTCTTGTGACCTCCACCATGTTTCTCGTGATGGCCGTGATGATGTCCATGTTTATGATGCTTGCCTTCATGATGATGGTCATCATAGAAGTGATGATCCTTATGATAGTGGTCTTTGTGGTATTTCTTATGGTAACCGTCGGTTTTCTCTCCCTTATCATGGTGCTTGTGGTGGCCGTGCTTTCCTCCCTTGTGATGGTGACCATGTTCGTGGTGATGTCCATGGTGGTCGTGTTCATCCCAGTGCTTCTTATGGTGGCCACCGTGTTCGTGGTGATGTCCTTCGTGGTGATGTTTACCATGGTCACCATGGTCACCTTTATGGTGATGATGGTGTCCTTTGTGACCCTTATGTCCCTTCTCGTGGTGCTCGTGGTGGTGATGACCATGGTGCGCCTTACCACCGCCTTCTTCATGATGGCTAGATTTGCCGCTGGCGGCAGCCACTAAATCTTTTGCATCTTCATCCAACTCTCGTGCGTACACCGCCGCTAGGCAGAGCAGACCGAAAACCACAAGCAACTTCATGTTGATCGCTGGCTGTTTCGATGCTTTGTCAATTGTTGGCAGGTCTTTTATAGTCAATCAGTTTGGATGAAGAAAGCGTTTGGCAACTAGCTCACAGTGCGCAACAACTCAGGGACAAGTTCGTAAGGCGCTGGACCGTTGCAGGTTACGAATTTCAATTACATTTTGTTTAATCAAACTAATAATACACGAAACTTATTGTTGCTTTTCCCAACACGATCGCCAGTGTTTCAAACGTAGTTGTAGTTTTCGTTTCAATCATCAATGATATTATTGTGATTTTGTCCAATAAAATTTGTTTTCAATTCAACTTTTTGTTAGCGCTGAACAAAAAGTAAAAAAGAAGGAAAATCTGAAATGGCATATTTTTCTTCATTGCCATATTTTGTCCTTTATTACTGATAACAGAAGTATATTTAAATCAACAAATGAATTTCAAATAATAAATAAATGAACCTATCCTATAATAACATTGAACTTTAACAACAATTCTGAATACAACTTTTATTTTTATGTTTTTTATGTCCATCTTCCAACGAATTGCGTTGGAGTCCATAATACAAAGGTGTTATTTTTTGATAGTCACACTTAATAACATCATCTAAATGAGCTTTTGATCATTTTAGCGCCTAACAACCGTTAACACAATTATAAAAAAGTGTGTCAAATTCTTTCTTTTCAATACGCCTCATTATTCAGATTGGCATACAAAAAAGGTTAGCGATGATATAATATGAACTAATTTTAGTTACATTTTATTCTGTTAATAGTAACATGGTTATTTAATATTACAAGAATAACGTTAATTGTATTTTATGAGTATATAGTTTATGACTGTAAGATAAATATTTTTTCTGATTATATTTTATACTTTGAATTAAACTGAAAGCACATTTTATATAAACATTTAGGTTTTAACTAATAATGTTTGAAATTAAATCTAAAATATAGTAGCAAAATGGGGTATCAATATTTTATTTTAGCGCGAAATCAATTCCTTAATTTAATTCCCAGTGGAAGAATATATATGTAACGTGTGTTGTGTTGTAAGTTTGTGTGATAATGCCGTTTACTATCATATTTGCCAACAATCTATTGCTTTTTCATATTTGGCTTTTCTATTAAAATGGGAAAAGTAAAGCCGTAACTATACGTAGGTGACTAAGTAGGTAACATTCTCAGTACCAGTACCCAAACTCCTATTGCATGGTTAGACAGATAGGCAAAGAAACCGAGGAAGACCAAAACTCAGGTAGCTAGATGGAGTCTCAAAATTTGAAACTCTGGGTGTGACAAGACGGAGGAAAAGGTCACGAATAAGTCGGACTGGAAGAATATTCTAGACCAAGTCAAGGCCTAGCCGCGGCTTAGATGTCGGTGATTCTCAGATTAGTAAATAACATAGAGAAGTCTTAGGAATATAAATCTTTTACGAAAGGTTTTTTTTAGAATACACTACATTAATTTCGAATGATGAGCGATTTTTAATGTTATATTTTTTAACATGAATCCATTCCCTTATTACTTTCAGTCACTTAGTTGTTATTATCATTAACGTAATTCACAATTATGGATATTTAACAAAGAACAAATCCAAAAATTCCAAATGAAACAACATGGCTTACATGCAGACTTTTCACGAAACAATATGAAGTATTATCTCTGTTCCGTAAATAATTCTGATCATACAATATTTCGTTTACGAATATTATAACGTAAAGAATGCCGTACACTGAATTTTTATGTTATTAAATAACAATGAAATTTCCATCACGAACCGAAAATCACTAACTACTGACTTATCTTACTCTAGTGTTATATTTGTATTTTAAGCAAACGATTATATAGGTAGTTCGTCTAACAGCCAGCACGGTCTAGAAATATCATGATATTCGCAGGCTAGGAATATCATGATATGGCACCGGTTTTACACATAGTTTGATAAAAATAACATATAAGACACATTTGACTGATATTATAACTAAACTCTCTAACTCCTAAAACATAACTTTGTAAAAAATACATGCATGTCGAAGCCTTGATCTATAAAGAACAAAAACAAATCTATTTAGAAGAGCCACATACATCACGGGAGTCATTTATAAATTAAGCTTAAAAATGATAATTTGTTAAACTGACCCCTAAAGGGCCAAATATGAAATGAAACCTTGTATTGAAGATTGTTTTGTTCTTTTAGGTCTATTAAAACAAAGTTAGTTTCACTGTGCGGTATACATGAAATAAAAAATATTTTCATTCATTTCCATTTTCGTGCGTTGCACAAAAAGACCTTGCATCGCCTGTCGAAATTTAATCAAAACAACAATGCGGATTGTCCACGCTCCTCCAGTATTATTCTGGAAGCCATATTCTGAACTGGATTTGGACTTTTGTATCTTTCAAATTTTTTCACATACGATATTCGTTTTCACTTTTCAGTGTTTGAAGATTTTTTGTGGAATCCAATTTTTGAATTTTTCGTCCTCGCTTCATATTTGTTACAGCGTCGGATAGACCTTTTCTGGGTCGTAGAATAAAAATGAAAAATAAACCTTTGGACAGTGTTATTTTTCGTACAGGTAGGCTGCATGAAAATTGAGTTTTATGCTGGCGGTGAATCTACAAACATAAAGCATACAAGTACCTACCTAAGTGTATTCTTTTTAAGCTTTTTTTAGGATACTAAATACGAACCCCGATTTTAAATATTTCTGTTTATCTGGATGGAGTAATTATGAAATCAGTTGTTTGATCGACGAATTGATTGATCTTGAATTGACTATGAATACTATTTTTAAGCATGCTTTGTTAGTATTTTTAAGTATTTCAGATTCCTGCCTACAAATTAAATAAATATTTAATTTTTAAACAGAATAGGAATCTTATGTCAAGTTTTCTCGTCTCGTCCCTTATTCAAGGCGGTAAAGTTCCAAATAAGCAAGTATATTTGATAACTTGACCTCACAAATGTGCGCGTACCGACAACACAAAAGACAAATTGAATGTCCTTGTCTGGAATATATAAGAACTTTAACTGTTTATTTTTTTATTTGATGAATTATAATAAGAATATAAGAAAATCTTAACTTTCTATCGAACTTACAATGTGACGGATTAACATACATAGGCTTTAGTCATAGTACATGTCGGCTGTAATCACGACGACCTTTTTAATTGTAGTATAGTAAAAATAAATTAATATGAGATGTTTAAAAAAACAAGCTTTTATTTCAGTGCACTGAAAAGAAAAAATAACCTTTATAGTAGTCAAAGTCATAATTTTTATGATTGTACAGTTTTAATTCTTTTATATTAAAAGCTTGTCACGAGAGAGCTTATTTTTTAAAATATTCTTTATATTTTTTTTTTCTTATTTTTAGTTGTTCCTCAACATAATACCCTTGAATTTGATATCCATTTTGGAAGGCTTGTACAAAAAAATGTAAATGTCCATTTTATGATGGATGTCATCTTGCTTTTGATATTTTTTATTGTATTCTAAAAGTTAAACCCCTTCACCCAATATAGGTGAATTGTACAAAATTATGAAATCTTTAGTTTTTTGATGGGTGGCCCCCCCGTCTTGGACTTGATTTTTTTTTCACAATGTATTCTTCTTGTTTACTTTATCATTATTATGGTGTATAATTATGGGTGTATTCGAAATTCAGCTCAATCGGACAATGTGAAGTGGGTTGAATTCAGCTTGCAAGATTTGACTGAAACATACTTACATACTAAAGAACGTCAACGTTAACGTTACAACTTGAATAAAAACTTCTAATAAAAAAATATTCCAGGTGACAACTAATTTGTTATACGCACAAAACTACAAACAACAGAAGTGTGTGGTTGGATCGAAACCCTGGACATATTTGAACCCTGAGCGTTAATTTTTTTAAGAGTAGTCACCGTCACCCATTGAGGTTTGTTACCAAATCCATATACTTGAAACACACCGATCTCAATTGCGTTGCCACCCCTGAGGACTATAAAGATCACCATATGTACTAATTGAATGTAATTTGCTACTTGTAAGTCAGCCGGCATTCACATCTAAACTTAAACATTCTCAATAGAAATATGTTTTTAGAAATTGGTCATAGCACTTTTTATAAAAAAATGAGTAGCACGCCATCTGATATTAAGTGGTCATTGCCGCTCATGTCTCTACAAATTCATGTAGGGTCACAAGAACAAGGTATCTATCTGAAGAACAGGGCATCTATCTGAAGTTAATCACCGATATGTTGCTACTCCCGAGGACTAAAATGGTCGCCCCAAATGTCAGGGCTACCGAACCCTTCCACCAAAACGCAAGAACTTTTTCACCATAGAAATAGGTTTGGCATGGTACTTATTGGACAGTACAATATTCGTTCTACCAACTGATAAAACAGTTATATGTATTAAAATCAGTGTCTGCGTACTTGTACGTAGTACCTACTACTTATACGCACAAAGCTTGTTAAAATAGAGTGCGTATTTACCTAGAGACCTCCTTTCTCTCACCTGTGGTCACTCTATACTTTCTCCTTATTACAAGCCATATCATTCACTGTTATTTTAGCCGTTGTGTTGTTAAATGATGTAGATACTAGAAAGCACGTAATAATACTTTGTATGTGTTTTTAATAACCTTATTTTAATGTGACAAAAGTGTGTATTTGGTTTCATATGAGTTTGTAAGTGGGTCAAACTTAAATAATACAGACATAGCCTTTGAAAAATATTTATTATTGACTAAAATAGAATTGAACATGTTGTAGAATTCTTAAATTTGCTGATCTGAGTAGTGTATAGCTTATGCATTTTTCATACACGTACTAGGGATGTACGCGTATGAAAAATGCATAAGCTAATCCCTACTAAGATTATAAATGTGAATTTAAGTTTATTTGTTACGCTTTCACGCCAAAACTGCTCAACCGATTATCATGAAACTTTGCACACATATTCTTAGAGGTATTAGAAGAAACATAGGATACTTTTAATAATAAAAAAGTCAGCAGACATGATTGTTTGTCAAAAAGTTTGAAAACGCGAGCGAAGCCGTGAGTAAAAGCTAGTTTAAATATATGCTGATTGTGTTTAATAGTTAGAGGAAGCTTAGGACAGTTACAT
>DWTU01002502.1:0-11412 GCA_018251515.1 Cecropterus confusis | reverse complement strand
GAATGCGTCTTTCTTATACCGTTCTACAGACGTCCTTTTTTCTCTACCTCAAAATACTTCTCGCTATCCTTGTTCCGCAGAGGTTTTAAATTTTTATAAGGTAGATATGTGACAGGGGTTGGCCAGCAATATTTCACGTGCGGTGTCTAGAAGGCACCCACGCTCAGGTAGCAAACATTATCACTATAGGCGTTGTTCATAATTTAAAAAGGTCCCTTAAAAAATGTTGCGTCGAGTTGTAGAGTCGACAGAAAATATTTGTAAGAAATTATTTTTAATATGTTTATACATGATATTGACAAAATTGAAGTAAATAAATGCTTTATTATCTATTTATTAAAATTATTTACCTTATAGTGTATATATCCTTTGCACATTTGTAACGAAAAAATGTAAAATATTACTGTTATGTTCCTTGTCCAGAAAGAAGTAAGTAGTAAAATAAAAATAATAAAAAAATGAAATTTACGCCTTTGTTTGCTTTCAATGGTATAAAAATACATGTGAAAAAAATTTACGTATACGTGCACATACGTCGTATACGTACGTATGTCCGTATGTGAAGATATTTTTATACCATATGTTATAACTACTGTCTTTATTTAACTGTAGATTTAATGAACAATATGTTTATGACAAAACATACTCCAAAACACTATTAAAGTAGAACTTAACAAAGTAGTCTCCATACCTTTCTGTCTTCAAATTCCGGAATAAACTATGAAACAGATAAAAAATAAGCCGCTCACAGCCAAGCTGCAAAGAAAAAATAACGAACAAAATATTAATCTCAAAAAAGATAAAGCGCTATTTGGTTCGAACGTTCTTTTTTGCGATATAGCATCTTTTGTGCCAATTACGAAACTGTTTTCGACTGTTCAGCTCTTTTTTTGATGAAGCTAATGTCAACGATAGGTGGGAAATTGTGACGACGCTCAGAACTATTTTTTGTGCTTCTTTTTTGATACATTAATATTTTACGTTTGGCTTTTGTTTTAAAGCATGTGTACCGGACAGGTCGTGTTTTATAAATTGTTTGATGTTTTGTTTGGCAGTATTTGTTAGATCTTTCTGTTTAAAGAATCGATTATAAAACGTTTTTTACTTTGATTTAACGTTATAATGTGACTGTAACGCCTTAGCGCACCATGTAACTTTCAAGTTTTAACTAGAAATGTTTTATATAATATGCATGAAGATAAAAATGTTAAATAAATTAAAATTCTAGAGTTTACTATTGGTTAACGTAACTATTGGTTAAGGTAACTATTGGTTAACGCTTTACTCCGACTCAATAGTTAATCATATACCTATATTATGACAATACTAATTTCTGCTGGCTTCTTTTCTTGCTGGAAGGGTACCTATACTATACGGATTTTTAGGTTTAAGATTTTTAAATTAACCAGCCGGCCGTCTTTAGTGAATAATAGATGAAATACATGTTCATTTTATGTTTATATCACATCAGTGAAGCCACTTGCTACATTTACATTTATCAAATAAAATATTTATATCTTAATAACATCAGTTTAATAAACAGCATCTACATAAAAATGGAAGAAGCTAGAGTTCTTTAAGCAACCGAGGCAATTATTTAGCCTCCGATCTAACTCGTTACTAATAGGCACACGGTCCTTTTCAACGAGCCGCTGAGACGGGTTAGGGCGAAAATACACTGTAGGGTTTAACAATAATCTAATAATTTATAAGTAAACTTATTCATTTCGTAAATTATCTGGATGATAGTAAGCACAACCTAGATTTTGCTATATGTTGTCCAGATGAGAAATATATAGTGTTTAGTTATTCGGCTTTGATTAAAACCGGCCTTAAAATAAATTTAAAACGAATGCTTATTGACATTAGTAATGTATATCAGTTTTTATTATCTGTAACTTAGCTTTGTTGTAAAGAAACTCCTTTACTGTACTTTTGAATTTATTTTGAAGACATGTAGGAAAGATATTGTATAGGCCGTTGTCTCTATCTTTAAATCAGTATAAGCGTTACCAAAACATTACAATATATTATGTGTCTAACTTTCGAAAAAAATATGATACACGTCCATTGCTACCTCTGAAAAGCTTTACCAAATAAAATTTTGGTGTTATATTATTTACCGAACTAGATGCATTAAAATATTTCCACGGTGAGCGCCACCCTTAACCCTCCGGCCGTTGGAAGCAAATTATACCAAGCGCAGCGGGGCACTGAGCTTGTTTAACGCCATATATCGAATTTCTCCCAGTCACTAAACGATTTATCGAAATTTACTAGTTGAAAGGAACCTTGAAGTCATTTTCTAATCGTTATGGTTGAATAATGACCCCGCTGACAGCGAACGTGTTGTGTGTGCATATTTTGCAGCTAATTAAAATAAAATACAGTGAACTATGAGCAAAGATCGTAAATCGAAATTGGAATAAGTTGAAACTGCTTGTTAGAGTTCTTGAATTATTAACTATGGGTCTTTAAATTGCAACTCGTTATAAATGTATCATTTGTCGTTCGGTGTAACATATTATATTAAATGCATTAGTTGGATAATAATGTGTATCTTTTAAACATTCCTTTACAATACTTATTTGTTACATTTTAATTACAATTTTGTATTTTGATACACACTACACAACACTACGTACGAATTTAATTATTGCACTTCTCTATAATATAAAAAGCTACAATAGGGCAAACTTAATGCCTGATGGCATTCTCCACTAGCCGGCACAATTTGCGGCAGTTGTTAATTTATAACATATTTTATAAATATGAAAATACCTCAATATATCCCATTTGGAAACACATACACAGCCTTTTAATCAAATTAAAAGCCACAGTCAAATTACATTTCCAATATCGGTATTCAGAATCCATAAATTTAACTTGCGACCTAAATACATTTAGAAAGTTTATTCAGCCGAATCAAAGTACAAGTTCAAATTGAAACAGGATGATTAGTTGACAGAGAACAGTGGCACCAATAAGTTTACTTCCGAATGTACAACTCAAACACAACCAAAATTTTGTGGGTACAACCATGGTGTTGGCACTGTTAATACTATTATATCTCAATGTTACTGAATATAAACAAATAAATAGCTTTAAAATGTATATGTAATATGTAATGTATTTAAATAGTAATGCCTATTTATGACCACAAAATGGGAGATCCGGAGAAATAAAAACACATGCATGGCCATATTATGTCATTAAAAATGTTTCACACATGTAAATAACTCCTCGTCTAATATTGCGTTAAACCCGATTTTCATTTGTGGGTGAGCACCATATCTTTTTCAAATGTTTTATATATACAAACAAATCACCAAATCGCCTAAAATTCTGCTTTGTACTTAACAACATTAGCAATTGATTTAAATATGTATCAAATTAGGTAAGTCTGATGTTTTTCAATATTTTATGCATATCTCAAAAGCTTTGTCTATCTTTATGTGGTCTGAAGTTTGCACTATATCTCTGTGTCGCGATGCTTTGACGAGGATATACTACATATCTTAAATAATTTACAGAATTGGGGTTACTGAAGCTTCGCCACATATCCAACCATGCAAAATAATTAAAAACGAAAATCAATTAACACTATCTCGCTGCATCTTGTAAGCCTACTTAGCACAAGTGACCACTATAGCAGATTAACAGGTAAAGTGAAAGGAGTCAATCTTTCGTTAAAAAGATTAACCTAAGATAAACGGCACCGGTACTGCAGGGCCCGACGAGATTAAATTAGCATTACGAGACAACAAAGGCGTTTTAGTGTTAAATAAGTTGTAAGGTTTTACTATCCGGCTTTCTATTGCAGATAGAATGTACAGATTTTACACGGAACCCTTTACGAAATAAGATTAGCCTTGCAAACAAATCGCTTTACCGACACAATACATTTAGTTAAAATGTAAGACCATTTTAACAGTTTTTTAACTTGACAACGGTATAGGCTGAGAACTTTCTTCTTACTAAAAAATAAATGAGTATCAATTTTTTAAAAGCGATTTATGTATATTTGCTTGTGTTAAATTTTAGTTCAACCAAACAAATTTCTATATATTATGCCGTTGAAACAAGCTTACGCCGAGTTTAAAAATTTTGTTGGGAGTTAATTAAAATCTTTTTTTAAAGCATCATTTATTTGAGAAATAGAAGCTATGTATAATTTTTAAACGAATATCAATTAAGATAAAAATTACAAATATTAAACGAGACTAATCAACTCTGGTTTTAATAGAAGTATCAGAACTTAGCTTCATTTAATGTAAAATGTAAATCACTTAAAGTTAAAAACATTTTTCATTTCGACGCATTAAATAGATATTTAATAATGTAAGTTTTATAATATTACAATTGAACTTTTAAACTTCGCAGACATTATTCTGCGTTGTCTGCGTTGTTAATCAAAAATCTATTGCCTTTTAACTTTTATTCACTTTGTCCATACGTGCGGTTATAAATATTCCAAATTAAATGTTTAATTCAAATTATATCTTTAACATATTTATCTTAATGCTGAATTTAATAAAGATATAATCATGTTTTATTACATTCGATACGATACAAAGATAAAATATAATTTTATATTCAACAAAATACAATCCAATTGGTTGGTAAATTTAAAGGTGGTAGATCTGTTGTGGAGGTTCTTTTGTCATTGGGATCCAGGCGCCAACCTCACACCTATCTCTGTATAATGACAACAGTGTTTAATTTGAAGGGTGTATAATGGGAGCCATATATATGTATCCAAGGCTTTCTGACTTCGTCCTAAAGGGTAGCAACGCGTCTATGGCTGACCTTGGATTTGAATCTTATATGAGGTGTGCTTGTTTGTTTGCTTCTCCTACATTATTATTAAAAATTGTAATCAACTCCATATCGACATGCAAATTCAGAGTTATTTATTTTTAAATATGGAGGGATATTAACAGTGTAGGTATTTAGTGTAAAGAAATAAGTGAATAATAAGTTAAATAAATATAGGTAAAGTTTGTCGTAAGTCGTGTCGTGTGTATCTCATAGTTTGAGTAAACAAAAAAAATCGAAGCAGACAAATCGGAATTAACATAAAAAGTACATATGTGTACGAAGATACATTTATTTGCTATTTATTAAACGATTATAAATAATAAACAGAGGTGCTAATTCGTCAAAGTTTGGATAATTATCATGGTATATATCTAATATAATTTTTTGAAATGTACCCAATATACAAAAGTCCTGATGAGTTAGTTACAGAATCATAAGTTTTAATGTTGGATATTTGTTAAAAAATTGGGAGTTTGTGAAGGTATTTCTATAGATTACAATAAATATCCTATTACGATTCTTGTAATGTAGAAACATTTTGTGAACCCAAATGTAACTTCAAGCAATTGCCAAATTTTGAATGTGGTTAGCCCACCGAGAACTTTTGACCACAACAAGTTCTCAGTTCCAACAGACACGAGACTCGCGTGTACCACGAAGCAAAGCGTTACTTATTGCGGCTTGATGCTGAGCCACTAACATGTTAGTTTGATTAACTTGTTGTCTCTGGCTATGAAATAGTATGGCTTATATTAAATTATTCCTAATATACATGTTTTTGTAGATTATCTGAGTAAAATTTTGAATAAGGTTAGGTCTAGCGTAGAGACCAGCCGACAACTTTTGACCACAAGTTCGCGTTTCAGTTCCAACAGGCACGAGACCCGCGTATACCGGGCAGCAAACTGTAGCTTGATGTGGCTTAATGCTTAGCCACTTGTCAGCGGCAGTATGTTTGATTACACTGTGATATTTGGCTTACTAATATTATGGACTATAATATTATAAACATTAAATTATTCTAACAATAATTTTTGTTTTAGATCATCGGCATAATAATTATTTTTAGTTTTATTTTTTGTTTGGTGCGTAGGAATGAAAATGGTTTAACGTATGTATTCTTACACAAGAGTTAATGAAAATAATATTTGAAATTACAAATTAGTAAACAGTGAGTAAATTTCTGATTAAGGGTAGGTCTAGCGCGGAGACCAGCCAAGAAGTTTGCCCACAAGTTCTCGTTTCAGTATCAACAGGCACGAGACTACCGCTATACCGCGTAGCAAAGTTGCTTATTGTCCCTTATTGGTGAGTCACTATCATGTAAGTGTGATTTCTGGTTTAGAAATATTATAGTTCTCCAATGATATACATTTTTTTGGAGATTATCTGCGAAATAATTATTTTTAGATATATTGTCTTTTTTGGTCAGGCATAAAATTGGTATGACACATAATTATGTTCTCGTATAAAATTAAAAGAAAATAATATGTGAAATTATAAATTAGTAAACAGTGACTAAAGTTTTGAATGAGGTTAACTCTAGTGTAGAGACCAGCCGAGAACTTTGGACCACAACAAGTTGGTGTTTCAGTTCTAACAGGCATGAGACCCGCGTAGCAAAGTGTTGCTTGTTGCGGCTTGATGCTGAGCCACTGACGAGTTAGTTTGATTAACTTATAGTCTTTGACTTAAACATGCTACCAATTTGATGAAATCACATACAAGTTTAGATCTGGTTTATATCTTGAAAATTCGCGTTTACTTAATAAAAAAGAATAGGCGAAAATTATTTTTTCATAAAATGCAGTGCAATGGATTTTGATTCGAGGACTTTTGACCATAACAAGTTCGCCTCTCAATTCCAACAAACACGATTCCCGCGTGAATCGATTGGCAGAGTGTTCCTGTTGCGGCTTAATATTGAACCACTAACAAGTTAGTTTGATTAACTTATTGTCTTTGACTTACTTAGAGATTTTACAGATATGGTTAGGTCTCTCATATTGAGGAAAGCTTAGTAAATTTTCGAAATAATAATTCCTGTTTGTTTTTGATCGATTTTTTGGTTTGATATATTTTTTTATTACTTATATTACTTTTTAAACTGTAATTTATAGAACAGTTTAGAGGAAATTGTAAACGTAATTGAAACTAGACCTAGCAGAGACACTAACCCAAAAACTTATGACAACAAACGACGTACACGACACTCATGGACAGAGGATGGTTATGTGTTGTCTTTACTTGTGTTTAATTTTTATCTTTAAGAAACTTATTTCAACGCTTTGTTGAAAAAAGTTAATAGTTTTTTGAAGATTATTATATGAAAATATACAGTGAAGTTTCTTTTTACCAATTCATATATAATTAGCTAATACTATACAGTTACAACAACGAAACTCAGTGCGTATGGACTCTAGAATCTAATTTTAACCGACTACAGCTTTGGCTTTATGTTTTAACCGACTGCAACTATTCTGTTGAAATCGTCATTACACTTTGACAATAAGCCAGTAATATATTTTGATTAACTTATAAATTTAGCCTTTTAATTTTATTTTAAAATATTCCGATGATTGTTATATCTCTTGTCGTTGATTGGATCTTTAAATAACCCAATATTTGTTATACCGCTAGTTTATTTAGAAGTTTTGTTAAGTAACAGTGTTTAAGTTTATAATTAAATGGCTAGACGGTGCACAAACACTATGCGGTTGGAACAAGGAGATGTACCGCGGATTTTTGACCGCAAGATCGTGTCTTATTTCCAACTCGAGACCGCGTGTGAGTAACGAAGTGTTGCTTGTTTCGACTTGATGTTGAACATGGACGTGTTGCTTTGATTAAGTTGTAGGGAGTATAAATTTAAACTAAAATTAATTAATTTAGAAAGTAATTTTAGGAAGTTTGGTCTAGGTAAGTAATAACACAGTGGCCGTTACGTGATTGGTGGGTTCATTATGTTGCAGCATACTTGAAGAACGCATAATCAATTAGCTTGTGAATATATTGGCCTATCTTCAAAGTTAAGCTACGTAAGACACAGTCGGGAATTTGATTTATTAAACATCCGTTTTTAGGAGCGCTCTTTAAACTGACGGATCTAGCAGAACCTTATCCAACGGAAAACTATATGGGTTAAGGAAAGCTTTAGAATTTTTGTGGGAAGCTAAGAAATAGTGGAACATTTTTTAAGGTTTTCAAGGCCGGAAGCGTACGTACCATACGTACGCTTTCGGCCTCTTCTAGTTATGCCGCAAGCACGGGGTATAAAAAGAATACCTATGCTATTTGTAAGAGATTGAAGTAACAAACGAGCCTGTTGCCTACCTAATAATAGTGGAACTTTTTTAAGGTTTTCAATTAGTCCCTTATTTCAACCAATCCAAATTGGAAGCGTACGTACCATACGTACGCTTCCCGCCACTTCTAGTTATGCCATGCCAGCACTGGGGTATAAAAAGAATACCTATGCTATTTTTTTTATAATTGGTCACTACCGCCCATGGACGTAACTGACGGACTGTATGTAATTTTGTATAGAAAGTCTATAAGAATTTAATCACAGATACGATGCCACTTCCGAGGTTTAACACGGTCGTTTCATGTGAAAGGGGTTTGATGCTTATATCGTCCTAGTCGAACCATCTAAAAATCCTAAACTTATTGCTTTTAAAATGCCTTAATATTATTATTTACCGTAAGTAGTTAGCTGCATAAGAACTTACATTTATTATTCTTTATTTTTCTTATTAATCTTTCTAATTTATTCCCGCAGTGACATTCAAAAGCTTTATCTCGCAATGCAATAGTACCAACAAGTACATACTGACAATAGAAACGCCGGTAAGGAATTTAAATACCAATACTGAATAGTCGATACTCTACAATCGCCGACAGTTCGAATCGAATCGAGTTTTTGTAGGTTTGATTTAAACGGGAACGGAGATCCGAGTGATGCAAGTCTGTGCCGACGTAATATTAAGACGCTTTCTACACTCATAGCCCCACTAGGATTTTTCCCTATGTCGTGGGCACCATGGACACACGAAGACGAATACACAAACACCCAGACCCAGAACAGAATCTAAACTCAAGATTCAGATGTCTGGTCTGGCCAGGATTCGAACCCGGAACCCATTGCGTGTCAGGCCGATATGCTGACCGCTCCGCCACGTGGGTCGTCAAAATATTTTATAAGATATCGAAGTAAAAAATATATCTACCGACATACAGGTTGGCGTGATATGAAATAATGTTGTATTTACCTTAAGCATATCAATCAACAATCAATCTCTAAATACTTTGCAATTGACTTTAAAAATTTTCAGGTAGCATATAAGCATGTAATTCATATGATGGTAGGTTTTTGCTACCCTGTTCCTGTAGTTTCAGGATTAGAATAGGACTACAGTATCCCCTGCCTGTTTTAAGAGGTGACTAAAAGAGGGCTTCGCGGGATTGCGGACGCCGAGGGTGGGAATTCGAAGCGACCAGCAAATTCGACCCCAGAAAATACGGCGGTATGTGTGGCCGCATACTGTCGTAAAGACCAGAAAGTGCGGTGAGCCGCTCGTTTGGGCGGAAACCGATGGGGCAATGCGCTAGGAATACATTCCATTGTAGAACTCGAAGTACTCTTCGCAGCACCGAGGACTGTCACCTGGGGGGTTTACGGAGGGTGCCACGTAACCTGACTTCGCTTCCACGGTGTCGAGTCCCTTTTAAAGGTTTCGCCCTCATCTGCTACCCATAATATAATCACCGTCATATAGGATTACAATCTCTCAAGGTCAAGTACAATTTTAACAAATTAGCTAAGATGACCCGTTCAGTTATATCTTCTTTACCAAACCCTTGTTTCTTAAAAGTAGAACACAATAGCACTTCATGATCATATTATAAAGCTGATATAGATGTAGTGATGCCTTCAAAGTTTAACCATGCTGGTTTCTAGCTTTCAGAATTATTTACGCACATATTAGGCACAACGGGTTATAAAACGTCCTCATAATAATAAACGCTTATAGGAAAAACAACAACTTCTTAAAATGCGTAACACAATTTACCTACTTTAAATATTTCCTATTCCAAATCTCCATCTCTACATAAACATCAGTATCATTACGGGTAATTTAAATTCAAATGTCCATAATTTGCGAACAATGATAAAATCAAACTCCAATGCCTTTTATTATCAAATAGTTAACTCATCGTCGCTATAAGTATTTTGTACCGCGATCAGAAATGATAAACGATATCATCGTCTTTAGTGTCGATTGTATCGATATTATAAGAAAACTTAATATAATAATGCAGAGTAATGCAAAAACGTCGGTATTATTAAGCATGTTTATAATCAAAACGATAGATGGAAAAAAACGTACAAATTACATAATTTGTACGTGAATGAATAGATATTGTATTTTACATTATACGCGATAGAACGCGTCCTATTTCATGTCATCCGTAATATTTCCGGAATAGAACTAATACTGTTGTACGTTTATATTCGTGTTGTATTAATAATTAAATAATTGCTAAATTTTCATTATTTTGTAACCATCGATGACTTTTCAAAATTAGAAGAATGAATATTACCGACCACCACCCTGCACATTTACATACAGGTAAACCCTACAAATTTGACAAAGTTAAACTTACCTCGTCTTATCTTACTGTTTACTTCGAGGAAAGTTTAAATGCAATCATTTTAATTTATTTACGTGAGAAACATCTTGAACGTAGAGTGCCTTTTTCTAATGTTTTTTGATTGCAAAGACAACTAGCGATTCGACAGTAGTGACAAGTACGAGTATTTTGTTCCTAGTAAGTTATTGCTTGAATCGCCATTATGAACCACTCCAAACACAAACAATTTAACCAACCAAATAGCGTCTAGATCGACAAGAAATTAAACTATGTCTAATTGGTCAATAAAAACCATCAAAAGGGATTCTTCTACACGTTTTGTATAACAAACATATTTACCTACCTTAATTTAATATTAATTACTATGAAAGTTAATTTTTTTAAGGAAAATTTCACGAAAAACTTTAATGAAAAACCCGTTTGCTTTTAAGGAATATTTTGTGTTAAACTTAATCCTCTCATTAATTTTAACCCTCATGTTACTTTGTAACAAAAAATCCACTAGACAAGTCTTAAAAGTAAGTGTGCTATAAACAAGATTCCGTATATCCCAACCTAATCCCATTTCACGCTCCTCTACTAAACACTAGAAAAGGTAGAATAAAAAGTACCTCGCAACAATCTGCTAACATGTATGCTGATATGATATATTTTAAACTATACGGTATGAACTATCCTACAACATAGGATACGTAGGATACCTATGTTGTAGGAAGTAAGATATGCATGCAAATTTTTCAGATGTGCATGCAAACAGGCGGACTAATATATGTTTTGCTTCAAAATGGAGCATAATCAAAGTATCCTCACCGCCATACCTATTTCTGCCTATTAGCAGCAGTTTATGCGCTATTGTGTTCTGGTCTAAAGGGTGTGGTCAGGGAGACATACTTTTCCGAAACGTACCATCTTAATTCTCAGGGGTAGCAGCGCATC
>DWTU01002501.1:0-11413 GCA_018251515.1 Cecropterus confusis | reverse complement strand
ATGTAATGTTGCCAGCATGCTTGGAACTCATCCTAGGGATAGTAGTTTGGATACATTTTTTATATTTAAAATTGGTTCTTTCTACATATAAGTTTTTTTTATATTTTTACATCCATATAGTAATAAAATTAATTAATTCATATTTTATTATTTCCAAATAAATAAAAAATGTTGATATACATAATTCGTATTCTACAGTTGGAATATAATTTGACTTGAAACATTGGACTAACATTGACAAATACGTACGTTCTTAAAATAATTTAATTAATTTCATCCTTTTTTGTTTTCGAAGTGTGTTGAAAAAGTGTTGAAACTTTAACCAATTTCTACTCACTAAAACCCCGCGGTAGCCGTCTTCAGCGCTGCGAGGAGGAATCCGGGATGTCCAACCGATCGCAACCCTTGATTGCAAAGTCCCTTGAGCGCATTGCTCTCACGAGCTCCACCCAGATGGGCTTTTAAGGCCATGTGTTGTCTTCAAACCAAACACCGTCGATATTATCCAGATTACTGGCTAGGTGGCTCGAACTCCCCATTTTGCCACCAGTAACCCTGAAAACTCTCTTTTAGTCGCCTTTTACTACATGCAAAGCACATCGTAACTTTGTATTCTAGTCCCGAGACTACAGGAACAAGAATGCTTTTTACCTTAATGTATAAATCTAATAAATTAAATACTTTTTTATAAATCTTTTTGGGACTGATATCTATCCCTTATCCTTATCCCTGGTACCACAAATAAGCCATTGATAAAGCAAAATCTAATAGCTCCGAACATCGAAAAGCTTTCCTCCTATTACGTAGTTAACCGATAAATCTGTTTCTAAAAGAAAACTTACGATTAAACACACGAAGATCTCGGAACTTTTTGAACTTAATACCCTAGTTTGGTATCTTGTAAGTTTAGTTGTTTAGAAACTTATATGTTATTTACAGTTTTTCTTATAAAGTTATATTTGTTTATAGGTGTATATATACATATATACACACACAAGTAGTCAGTGCAGAAAAATGATCCTTCTCGATATTCATTTAAAGAAATAATTGAGTTTTGGTAATCGCAGTAACACTGAATTATCAACTAATATCTATTTAAACCAAATTAAAAGGAGCTAGTTTATTGGTTTTAATACAGTCATTCAAATTATCTTATTACTCACCTGAAATAGATAAGAACTATTAAATTAAAAATAATACCTACTATAAATCAAAATATTGGGAAAGTCGGAAGGCATATCGCGCTACGTTCACGCGAATCAGAGCGACAATGTGATTTACGACAAACTGCATATAAAAGTAATCCGCTGCCAAATAACATTCCATCGGCGTTGCTATATAAACGTTGCATTACTATTAAATTCTACAAAATTATATTACGATCTGTTACTAATACACGTTGAAAGTTTCATAAATGGTAGGTACGTATTTTTTTTTTGTAACGAAATTAGTGTGCAGCCCATATCATGTAGAGAGGCCAGAGCCCTTTATGTGCACCTGTACCAATGCTAGGAGTAACAGGACCATAAGATCAGTTGATAACACAACAGCATTAAGTACTCCACTGACAAGGCCATCTTGGTTAAGACAGAAATTAATGTGGCAATGTCGCCGCCGCAGTCTAAACAAGTGTTCTATCACTTTAAGATACTCGCTTCAGCTATCTGTTATACATACCTCTTACAAGAAAGCTCTAGCTATCACATCTCACAGTTTTTTAAAGGAAAAGCAGTATTTTTGTTTAATTTACGCCTCACAACTATAATAATATTTGCAAGTTTTCGTTTAATTTATGTTATTTCATTAACATTGTTTTCAATACTCCGAAATACGATACCTTGAAACAAAATTACGATATTTAGTCATATCAGGCGTATTGAAGTAGGACGACAATATATAGCATGAATGTAACTTTGTCACATACTAAATGAGTTAGGGTGGAACCTCGTATTAATTATTGTTTCCAACAACCCATGAACACAGATTTGCATCGTAATAATATATATGGAATGTTCAACGATAAATAGGTTAACGTTCGACGTCGTAAGTTACGTAGCAATAAGATTGTTCCGTGAGATTACATATTACGTATTTAACATTGAGAAATAATAACACGCGAACGTGATTAAACGAACCCCTTTTTCATGAAAAATCAGCTTTAACCTGTTGTAATCTAAGTAAATAAACAAGTAAAAAGTAGATTTTTTAATTACATCAGAACAGAAAACATGGCATGCGTTGATGGAGACCCTTAAATCTTATTAAAAATGGGTTAAGCGTTGACATTTCAAACCTATAACTCTTAACTCGTTAGAAGTATAAATAAACTATTGAAGCAATTAAAAGTTCAAAGCTTTAATGGGAGTATAAAAATAAAATAGCACATGTTGAGACAGGATTTGTAAAATACTTCCTACGTCTTGTTTGCAGACGACTAAAAGTATCGGCCAATCACAACATGATAAAATCGTTTATTAGGAATGATCATAAAAATTGCTACGTAAACTGTTACCGTTTTTATGTGTCTTACACTAACAAACTGTGCGAGTTTTACTCGTATGATGGTTAATGGCCTATGGTATTGCTTAAAAGGGTATTTGGATCTACAAAAATTTCTTCATAGTCACCTTACAGAGTCACCTTACAAAAGAAAACCTACGTGGGCGATGTTTTCTTCTGTTATATTTTTCATTTCAGACACAGTAAATTAATTACTTACTTTAAGGAATCCAATTTACAACTTAATGTGTGACATAGAGCATAACATAAAAGGTGATAGAACCTAAAGGGGGTCGACTCTGAAGACACGACTGCCACACCTGATTCTGCCTATTGATAGCAGCGGCAACGTGGATTTGTTTGTTTTTGTTTGAAGGGTGAGGTCAGGAAGACAGATTTATCAGAGGCTTCCCAAGTTAATTCAGGGGTAGCAACGCAACTAGCCCTCCTCAGGTTAGACGAATATTTTCGGAAGTTGGTACTGACGCTCATACGGATTCGCCACTGACCATCAGGTGATCTGCGTGTTCATTTGCATTTCTAAATTGTAAAACAAAAAGTGCTATGTGTAAGTAATTTTTAATCGACGTCGTCAGAAAGATATAAAGACCAGGAGGTAGATCAGTGTGGTACGACCGAGGAGGTACCACCGCCACACCTGCTTCTAGAGTTCTTGCAGTTCGATAGATAGGTGTGGTTGCCGACTCACTGCCAATGAGGCGACCATCTTAGGCCTCGGAAGTAGCAACGCATCTATGATCGACTTCAGATAGAAACACTGTTCTATATGAAGTTGCTTACGGATATCCATGGGCCGCTGTAACCACATACCATTAGGTGGATTGCATGCTCGTTTGCTACTCCAGTATGATAATAAAAAGAGGGTGATGTTTTTCGAGCGTATGTATATTTGTACGAATGTATGTATGATGTCCATTTACTTGGCACGCGCTGTATTGTGACATACGAGTAAGATATATTATTGGAATCGTTTCAGTTTGTAAAGTGTTACCGGCTATATATTTTTTTAAATTTGACGCTTGTAAATGGGGCAAAGGGAGCGAAGAGGGTAATGATGAAAATTTGTATTGTCATTACAATAAATGTATCAAATGAAAGCTAGTAAATAGAGCATTACAGTGCACTATATATTTTAATACATTTGTATTAGTACTTTGGCGAAAACTCATTAGCAAGCGTTAAATAAAATATATTATTACAGAACAGAAATGAAACGATTGTTTAAACTGGATTGACAAAAAATAAGTGATACAATCATGAAATATATGAAAATCTACCATAAATACGATTGTCACTGCGCACAGCATCTTATAATATATATTAAATTCTTTTTAAGTATATTTAACATAATAGAATCGCTTTTTTCTCTTTTTAGTCTAAGCAGTCTTGTTTTTGATTTTGTAATAATAAACTCCATTTGTTTTCTGTATATGTAGCGTTTGGGAAAACAGACCTGAATGTACTTTTAGTGTATGGGGCCAATGTAACACGTTATTTATTCATAAATATCTATTTACTTTCGTCTATTGGTCGTTTGCTTCGTTAAAATATTTTAAGAATCCGTAAAAATATGGCAAAGAACTTTTTACGTATACTTAAGTATACTGTCAGAGAGCACACATCATAAACATAACACAATAACAAGAACTCGTCGGTTATAATTTAAGTAGTTGTTAAATTATTTGTTATCTGTGGGTAAAGAAAAATATCCTTATCTAAAATAGCTACAAGCTATTTGTTTGTATTGTGTGGTGTGGATCAGACGTGATCTGGAAATATTGACTCCTTGGGAGGGCATCGACTTCAGTAATCTTCGCTAACTTTAGCCGGACCTTTAGTTTTCAAACTAAATCCATTCGTCGATTCATTCAATTGCTAAAACCAGGATCATCCTTTGCGGACTTCGATTTATGTAAATAGTATCAGCCCTTTTGCAATATTTTGAAGCACAAACATGCCCAGAAGAGTGTAAATTTAACAAAGAACTACTTTTTGTCATCTATTCCAATGTTTTTTCTTAAGCTGTTTTGTGTTCTTATTATTATTAAGTAATTAAAATGCTTGATTTAGTTATGTACTATTTTTCCGTATTTTTTATCTTTAGTGTACTGCCATAAAGTGAACATTTTTTTCTGTCATTGGTCAACGGTCCGACGTAAATAAATTAATAGCTTGAACCCAAATTTAATTCCGTCGTCGATCCGAACCCCTACCTGCGCAATTAATTAGGATATTTGTTAGAACAGTTAATTGTCTTTTCGTTTCAATTAATTATTCAGTAAGAAATTTCAAATACAGGCCGAAAATATAAAATATAGCGAATTAAAAAACTTTAAGCTAAACGTAATTTGCAAGTTGAAAACTTTAAGGGATTAGGAGACAAATTAGGATGTGTTTTGGATTTTATTTATTTAGATTTAATGATATACTTGCCATGCGTATTATAACTTTATTCAAACTGATATGTATACAAATATTTAACAACAAAAAAATGCTTGCTAAACAAATGCTTGCTAAATAAAGAGCAATACATATAGAGTATCACTGAACTTACTCATGATCTTATTCAGGCAGAACGTACATAATTATGTCGATTGATATGATTTAAAAGAAAATTTAAGGGACAGAGGTATTCCAAAGATCTATGCTATGCACGACTCTCCTTCCAAAATATAAAGTAGGATCGTCAATTGCGTGTTGGTAAATTTACTACCTACTTTAATAAACGTAAAGTTTTATATTAAATATTAGTAGTCACCTACAATTTATATCTAATTCACTGGATCACTTAAGTTTAAGTGGTTATTATAGGGCATGGACATCTTTATTAACTTGTAATGCGACTGTGCTTCAGTTTGAGATCAATCACAGATGTGGTGCTTATCTGAAAGACTTATAGAACCGCTCTTTTGATACATATTTAAAAATAACAGTTACCAAAGTATATGTTTTCAAATAAATTTAAATCACAAATTTGTAGCAGTCAATGTTATCGCATTAACATCCTTGTAAAGTTCGACTGGTACTATTCTACGTACGTGAAGGACTATGACTTAATATTAAATATTTAATTTAGATATAATATATTTAATACACACTTCGACTCTTTATTTCACCATACTTTTTTACTTTGTTATTCAAAATATATAAAGAGATATAATTAATCAATAAGTGAACGAGATTAGAGCTCATTGGCATATTACAAGCATGTTTCTCATCTTAGTTGTATTCTGAAGATAGATTCGTTTATCCAATGGTTTGATGTTCAGCAGATTCGATACATTTCATATTTAAAAGCAGACTAATCCAGTTGCATAATATACTCTTAAGTTGTTTGTAGGTTAATAGTATGATCTGAAAAGTATGCGCTTTATATTTTATATTTACCTCTGGACTTGCGTTATATAAAATAATATTATTGTTAGGTAGGTACATTCTAAGCCAATTAATGTAGTCGCTCAGGTTGACAGGATACCAAAGGTATAATACGAGTATTATGGGAATAATTGAGTCAGACAAAACTTGTCAACCATCAAAATAATCACAGTTCAAGTATAATTTTTTTGACAGCCAAGTCGTAGTCAAAGTAGGTGAACTGAAAAAACGCAAATATTTTTCAACTCCGTAATTCATGTTTGGACATAAATGCTTTTGTTATTGATTATTGTTGATTTGGGAGTTCTGGAAAAGGAATCTCTTTCTTATCTTCCGTTTCCAAATATCCTATTAAATTATAAAAAATAAAGCTTCATTTGGATTTCTACTGAGTATATTGGGTTTTATATGAAAAATGTTTTTTCTTGTTCCTTGTTTTCATACACTCAGGAAAACATTCAAATAAGAGAGCGAATGATGTATATTTTTCCGATCGTGCCATATATAATATTATTGAATAAAAATGTACCTACAAATTATAATACAACTTATAAATATAATTTATTTATACTTAACATAACACTAAATGTAATTACAAAAACTAAATCTTCGCCTGTTGCGGTACGGTGTCACTGACACAAACGAGGGTTTTAATACTCCCCCTTAAAGCGTCTGACTGAACTCTGAATACAAGAACTCAAGAAATACGAGGTCCCTAAAACGCCCAACAGGCATAATACTCCGCCCTGACCTAGCGTTTCCCCTAAGAGTCTTTGAACCAACTTGAAATATTTGTGGGCCCTGATTCATTCCGATGGAAAAGACAGCCATTAACTAAAGCTGATCCTCGTAGTACAACAATCCGGTGTTGCATCCGGGATTCGCAGTCAAAATGGCTCCTCATCGGTAAAATGCGACGATGTTGCATTTCTTACACACAAAGAAATGCTGCGACCCTATAAAATTAATATGTGCTCTATTTTCTATAATAAAACATTGTAATACACTAATAATACATGTAACATAAGATAAAGATCATGCGTGTTTTGCTAACTTATCCATTTATTTCAAAAAATAAAGGCAAATCTTCTAAAATATACATATTAGATATATTGATTATTATTAATAACATTCATTAACAAAATGTATTCTCGCGTCGGCCAACACTTCATACTTTTGACGGTACATCTGATCAACTATGTTTTTTTTGCTGCATAGGTACTTAATAAAGAAAAGATGTTTTTTTTTTCAAATGAACGAACTTGGCTACCAAAACCATAAATTTAAATTAAACAGGCAAATCTCATTACTGTGAAAGTAAACAAGTAATGTCTATGTGAAAGATATTTAAATTTTCAATATAAACTACGTTTTGAACCGGGTGTTTTTAATATTTTGCGTCGAAAATGTGGTTTGTTGTTTGTTACTACGTATATTGGACAACTTTACCATACCGTCAATATGTATGTACATTATGTACGTATGTGTATTATGTACATTTGTATGTATATCCATTTTCTTTGGCACATATTACAGTCCAAACGGCTTGACGGATTCTGATATATGAAATATCTTAATAATAATTATTAGCTTTCATTTGATACTCATATTGTTGTGATAATAGTTGTGATAATAAAGTCGTCACTTCCTCCCTTTTCCCCCTATTTGGAGGCGGTGTTTTTAAAAACATATAACCTATGTCACTGTCCAAACTAAGACGATACTTCTATATGTCATACGTCACAATCCATCAAACCGTTTAGGCTGTAGCGCGCGCCAATGAAATGGATAAACATATAAATAAATATTCATATATACATACATATATTCATACAAGAATACATACATACACACATACATATATACATACATACGCTCGAAAAACAGTACCCTCCTTCTGACGCAGTCGGGTAAAAAATGGTGGACAATAAAAATGGGTATCAAATGAAAACTAGTAAATAAACCATTTCAAAAATATTTTACAATTCTTTTATGTTACTATTTTGGCGCTAGGTAATAGGAATTCTAATTGCGCACGTACTAAAGTTACTCAGTACCTACTACAAAACCAATTGTAGGAGGTACTAACTTTTTAATTAAATTTAACACTATTTTGTTTGTACTCCTAATGGACGCTTGACATTAGGGCTAAGATAGATTGTGCAATATCAGTATTATACTCGAGTTACGATAGATAAATCATAGACTTCTCTAAAAGGTATTTTTAAGTAATATGTTTAAGCTTTGGTGTCAATGTGCATTATGAAGTTTAGTAGTGATGATATCACGTAAGGTAAATCGTTATGCCTCTCCATGCGACTTCATTTCTCTCTCTTTCTGTATTTATAAATTGTATGTTCACAAGTGAAGTATATTGTGTACAAGTGAATGTTTGTGTACTATAGTCTGTTCTTTTTCGCTGCGAACTAAATTGACACATGCAAATGTCAATTTTCGAAATAATGATACCAGCTTTTTAGTAATAGTGTTGTAGCAACTACGATACCGGTTTTAAAAATCGTAGTTTTTTCTTTTACCACATAATTCTATTATTTGACCATAGACGAATCTTTGAAAAATCATGTTATGACAACTCTGATGATTAGGCACATTCAGATGCGGCGTCATTTCCTGATCCGATTATTAATTTACATATTAATCTTAGTATTACTAAATACTTAAAAAAGAAGTGTGTTTCATTTATCATATCTATACATTAGCCATACAGTTATATTATATAGGCATGCCTATAGGTACATTACGTTTGTCGCCACATGCTTAAATTTTGAAGAAACATTTTTGTAATGATTACTGAAAAAAGAGGAATTAATGGATCGCAAAAACTAGCAACACAGCTTATGTCAGTTTAGTCCGTAGCCAAAAAAACAGACTATAGTGAATTATAGTAAAACTTATCTGTTTACCCTTACGATAAGGCCAAGATTAACGACTTCAGTCATATTCAATTTTCACGTGTTTTAAAAAATCTGCTGTCAAGTAATATTACATGTATTGGGTCCTTAATACGGATCACGTACACACATGGTTCAATTACGGCAATTTAGGCGCACCCTACATAATTACAAATGACACGCCCGTCGCTCTATTAGCGAACGCTGAGATTGATTTGGGTATATATTTCAATGACTGTATCTATTTTCACTAAACTTGTTAAGCATATCCTTGCATCCTTTTGTATTTCAGTAAACTATTTGAGGAACCATACCTCTATTGGTATAAAAACTACCTCACATTTTCTTGCGTACTAATAAACAGTAATAAATAACAGACAGTTACACAAATAAATCTAAATGGTAAATATAAATTAGAGCAATATATTGTAATTTGTTCATCGGCAAATGATTAAAAAACGTTAAACTTTAATTTAAAACGTGATGTGAAACGAAAAAGTCATTAACCTATTTGAAAACGAAATAATAACTAACAGCAATTTTGACATTGGTTGGACGCATTTCTACAACTTACTTATTCTACCGGTGTCTTTTAGTTCTGAAATACGAAAAGTTATTATATTTTAGGCCAGATTTTCTTAGCTGGTACGTTGAAGCGCACCACATATTTTAATTTTAACGATGCCTTATTTATTTTCCTGGTAAAAAGGTACCTAATTTTACTCCTTATAACGTACTTTCAAGGCTTATTTTTTCGCTATACAGTATCTGTGGTAACTTATGAGTTTTTATCCGAATTTCCTGGTAGGAGAGTATTTTTTTAAATATATATTTTGTAGCGCATATATATTTTATATCTTTTACACGCTTTAAAGCCGTTATGACTAAATGGAAGTTAATATACAAATAGGTAGGTAAAGATTATGCTTGTCCGAATAATCAAATGAAATAATATACAAACAATTTATTTTGTATTACCGTAAACCTATTATTGTCCCACTGCTGGGCACGGGTCTTCTCTCAGATTAAGAGAGTTACAGACCATAGTCCACCGCGCTGGCCCAGTGCGAATTGGTAGACTTCACACACCTTTGAGAACTTTTTAAAGAACACTCAGGTGTGTAGGTTTCCTCGAGATGTTTTCCTTCACCGTAAAGCAATGATAATTAACTTCTAATGCGCACATAATTTTATAAAAATATGAAAATATGAAAGGTCGAGTTTCAACCATTCGGCTATTACTGCTTAATGTTTTGTATTATATCATATTTTTTTATTGTTTTTAGTACGGTGATGATAAATATTATTGGAATGTTGAAGATGAGATTTTATACCCAGACTGCATTGTTTGAAAAATATTTTCCTCACATTATACTCTCGTTACTTACAACAAAGTGCCAAAAATATCGCCTGAAAATTTTAAATTATTTTATGTTAGAGGTATCTGCCAATAGTAACCTCATGCGTCTCAGTGACCGCGATCGGTGTTGATAACACACAGGCAGACGATGCTGCCCATCACCCGGGTTTTGAACCTTAATCACCTATGACATCCACAGGAAGAGGTGGAATGTTGCTATTCAACACCGATAAGACTATAAAGAAAATTATAAATATACAAAGATGAGTGCAAAAAACATAAACCTCCTTGCTTTCGGGTAAAAGCAGACCTCGTTTATATCTAAAGCTACAATATACATTCAGCTTTTCAAATAAATAAAAAAAAAGAATCTGCAGGAAAACCGTCATTAAAAACCACTTAAGAAAAGTTCCACAGAACTTCATATTTACGTCTGTCTATCCAACATGTACTTATGACATGACGTTGTGCTGGAGTCGAGAAGTGATCACGCCGCGAACTAATTTTCAAACTGTTTACAATGCTCGTCTTTCAAGACGCCTATCCAAAGTGCGTTGTAAATCAGGGAATTACTGCCTCGTGCAATGGTCATTTACAAATGTTTATTTTATTATTATCTGCGACTGCCGTGAGTTTCGCTTAGTTAAGAATGCGGAGTATTTGGCACAGGAAGCTGACAACGCCGAGAACAGTCCCGAAATGCGTTTATTGAAGAACTAATTACTCGCTTGTTGTATATTGTTTTCTCTGCTGAAATTATTGTGATATGAAGGTCTGAAGAATGCCAACTAGAATCCTTGGGTCGTATATACTCTTTTTGTTAATTTTTTTTATCTATATATATGAAAGTGAAAGAATGCTTACTCACTCACTCATAAATAAATAAATAAAGGGGTTAAATGGGGGAAGAAAGTTTGTATGAAAATCCATCAATTTTGACGCAAGATCAATGAAACTAAGCATTTATCTTTATGGTTTCATATAATAAAACATCTGTCTCACAAAGCTTGAAAAATCAACCCCTAAGTGGGTTCAATAGGGGATGACAGGATTTTCGGAAGTCCGCAAATTTTGATGCAACCACAATGAAACTTTTATTGCACTTTTGTATGATAGTTCGTCAATTTTGAAGCAAGCGGAATGAAACTTAGTATTTGGCGTTGTGATTTGATGTAATGAATTAACTTTTTCGCTATTCCTAAAAATTAGAGGGTTATTAAAAATTTGATAAGAGGGTAAAATAGGG
>DWTU01002500.1:0-11413 GCA_018251515.1 Cecropterus confusis | reverse complement strand
TTCTTTCTGACGCAGTCGGGTAAATAGATAAATCTTTTCCGTCAAATTATTCCACGAAATTTGTGGCTATCAAATGTACTTTTTTCTGATAAGATAAAACTGCATAAAATTCGGCATATAAATTAAAGGGATACATAAAGCATGAATTACTTCTAGGTAGGAACAAAAATGAATTGGGCGTTAGTGGTATTTACACTCGTAATTGTAGCATCAGTTGTTGCTAATGTTGCTGAAGAATGTGACCCGGAAAGATGCAGACTTCCCCTTTGCAGATGCTCCGAGAGAGATATTCCTGGTGGATTGGCCGCAAGAGATACACCACAGGTTAGCTTCTAAACATTATTTACATATTATATAAAGAACGTTATATATTATTATTATTATTATTATTAGATACTTACCAGTGTAACAGTGCCCAGTAAGTTTACATATAAAGCTACGATTTTAAATTAAAATACAAAGTTTAAATTTTAATTAATCTTCCAATTTCATAGGAATTCACGCTTAAGATCGACGCTATAATGGTCTTAAACGGATACTATAGCGGAATTAATACATATTACAGTAATGTATGTAGATATGCAGATTCATTTATCTCATTAAGACTTTCGTGGTGACCACGATCCAAGCAAATGAGTAGACTTAGCGGCAATGAAGAAATTAAAAACACCTTACATATTAAAAGTTGCTCTATAATGTAATGTCACATAAGATTGATGTGGGCTTACTTACGCACGTACTTCGAAAAAATAATATAAATAAATACTTTTGCAGCTAGTACTTCTGACTTTTGACGGTGGTGTCAACGTGGTCAATATTCGGAAGTACCGAACTTTATACGGCCGCAGAAACAGCAATGACTGCCCAGCAGGCGTAACCTTCTTCGTCAACCATGAGTATACAAACTACAGGCTAGTCAATGAATTATACAATGAGGGCTTTGAAATTGCTCTCCACTCCATCACCCACCAAACGCCCCAGTCTTACTGGGCTGAAGCAAGTTACGAGACGATGATGCGGGAAATTGGAGATCAGAAAATACAAATGGCGCATTTTGCGAACATCCCTATTAATGATATCCATGGTTTGTAATTCAAATTATTTTAAAAAATCTTTACTTGTATGTTCTTCACAAGTTTAACTGGTGTTCGTAGTAAACCCTGGAAAACTCCAAACATAAATTTTACGATTTTTTCCACTGATAACACTAGAGCTCGCCAATAGCTTCCAAATAAAGTTAAAGAAAATTGATAAACAAACAAAAGAGCAGGGATGTTATGGATATCAAATTACGTATCTGGATACGGATATAGAAATAAATTAAACCGGTTTCAGATACGGATCCGATATGTAACTATTTCGGATTACACATTAGTTTCGGTTACAGATATTATATTTTTAAGAAGTTATGATGACTCACGTGCCGGATTTGATCCCCGGCTAGACAAACATCTGAATGATGAGTTTAGATTCCTGTTTTGGGTCTGGGTGTATTCGTCTGTATTCGTCTTTTTGTGTCCATGGCACCCACGATACAGGAGAAAATCCTACTGTGGGGTTATGAGTGTAAAAATCGATTTTATAAAGCGTTTTTAAACGTAAAATACAAATAGGTAATCATTTGGTCTTATTTCTATGTCGTCATGTGTTATTACAATCAGTAATATCAATTATTATTATTACTACCTAATCAATTGTAAGTGATAATCGGTGATTCGGTTTTTGGATTTTTATACATTTTGTTTTTTTTAGGTGTTCGCCTGCCATTCCTTCAAATGGCTGGGAACGCTAGCTTCCAAATGATGAACTCCGTTCTTCTAACTTATGACTCCAGCTGGCCTACAGCCATGCTTGCCAATCCTGGTCTCTGGCCTTACACTTTAGACTTTGCCTCAATTCAAGAGTGTATGATGCCTCCATGCCCGACGGCATCCATACCTGGTCCATGGGTGCTTCCGTTGATCACCTGGTTCGATTTGCACGGGTTTCCTTGTACTTTTGTGGATGCTTGCATCTTCAGGTTAGTTACATGTTTTATATAACCAATAAACATTAAATTAATTACAAAATATTGCCACAATACTTGTGTTATAACTACTTTCAAATACTATCTGTTAATTTGCAGGCCTGCCGAGAATGATGAAGAGGGCTGGTTCCGTTTCATCATGACTAACTTCGAGAGGCATTACATGGGCAATCGTGCTCCATTTGGCTTCTACGTTCAGGAATGGTTTCTGTCCTCCTACCCAGCCGTGACGAGGGCTTTCCTCAGATTTTTGGATTTGATCAACAACCTTCATGATGTTTTCATGGTTAGTTTTAATCGGTTCAGTCATGTACCGTTCATCCACCATTTTAAAATTTGTAAACTCCATAAAAGCTAGTACATACTAGGTAACACTAGGTCCACAACTCTGTTATGTGTACATATTTAAGCGGACACGACGTAACTAGGACAATGGCCAACTATACCCTTCTCTTCTAAGATTGGTCTCATGACCATTTAGAATTTTGGCCAAATAACACTTAAGGCATACAATTTTTTCTAACCAGGGCTGAAATTTTATATTGGCACCCCCGTTTTCCATAAGAAGGTCGTGGAAAAGAATTTCTCGCTCTCAAGCTTTTATTGTGACGCCCCCTGATTATGACTTCCAAGGCAGCCGCCCTGGTATGCAAAATCCCTTTCTTCATCCTTTCATTTCTTTAATTCTAAAAAGCTTTTGAACCCAACATAAACATAAACTACTAGATGAACTAAAATGTCTGTTGCAACGGACCATGAAAATTGTGATGTGTTTTACAATAAATATTACATTTACAGGTAAATGCAAAGGAAGTAATTGACTATGTACGCAACCCAGTGACAGTTAATGAATACGCGAGGAGGCCTTGCAGGAGGAGAACTCCAACTCCTTGTAGACTGAGGGTCTGCGGTCCCTTGTTGGCTAATCATACTACTGTAAGTAATTCTCTATTTAAATGATTAATATAGTAGTAGCATGCATTCCACCAGATGGTAAGTGGCCACTGCCGCCCATGAACATTTGTAACCATCCCCAGGAATTAGTTTAAACTGAGGTTGGCTACAGAAGCGTTGCTCATGAGGACCAAGCTGGAACGCCTCCGATATTTGTCTCCCACTAACTAACACTGCTGTTATTAAGCAGAAACAGGTGTGGCGGTTGTCCCTCAGGAGTCGAACAACAAAGGGTTCGATTCCTTCAAATTCTGTATTTTTTAAGAATACCTAGTACCGTACCGTTTTATTCTCCCATGTCCTATACCATGTATGTGGTCAGATGTGATTATTTACATCCATAGATATGTGTAACCATTACAAGTTCAAATAGAACAAAACTATTATACAGCCGATCAAAAATGCGATATCTACTACATGATAAAACGTAAATTGTAACGCAGAAGCACGGGGTCTCCGTGTTAAGATATAAAGTGGAGTAGAACCCTTTGTGTTTCGACTCCGGCAGCACCACCACCACACCTGCTGTGTTTTGGTCTGAAAGGTATGCTAAGGGAGGCATACTTATCCTAGGCATTCCAAGTGATTCCTCAAGAGTAGCAACGCATTTGCGGCAAACCTCAGATAAAACTCCAATCTTATCTGGAGTTGATTACAGATATCCATAGAGGCAGTGACTACCTCTGGTTGCAAACGGGCGTGCAGTCCATGCTCGCTCCCTACTTCAATATTTATATAACCATATTAATAACTATACTAAGCTGTGATTCTCCTTACTTAAAAAGGTTTTACAATGCTTTCTTTACAAAACTTAGCACAAAACTTCATTTCTATTGTCTTAAATGAATTTTTACCTTTTAGATGCACTACTGGATTGAAACGTGCGCGCCGTGCCCTAGGGTGTATCCTTGGCTTGGAAACCCTCTGGGTATATAATTATCCAGATATTTATTACCTATAAAATTTGTATTTTTATAAATATAATAGGTACTTCTAAATAATATCAGTAATATCATTCCATATTTTCATCGACTACTATTTCTAAGTTAATATAAATTCAGTAAGTAGATTAACGACTCACAAAGGATCCATCCCATCATAAGCAACATTTCCTTTCACCAATTTTCCTAAAATAATAATAAAAAAAAACAAATAAAAAACCAATTCATAATTTTCTAATACATTTATTTTACGCAATTTACATCGAGTAGTGACTATTCCATATCCAAAAATGATTATACTAAAAGTCTTTGCCTCGACTCTTCTTACAAGTAAGTAGAGGTTATGATGAGATTTTTCTAAATCCAGAACCAGATTAAGCAACGACTTCAAAATGTTTAGTGACGACTTTATCGATTTTTATTAGGAGCTGCTTCTTTCTGTATTCAATAAATATCTTGAACCTGAATATTCCACAAGAAACGAAAGGATGAATCAATGCAGGAAAAGTAACGTAGAACCTAAATGTTCAAGATTATAAGAATAGGTGGTGATATTAACGAAGAAACAGAAGTAAGGAAAGTTACTTTTAAAATTACTGCAAATAAAGAGCGATAAATAAATAAGAAAGAGATTTAAAGCAAAAGGTCGTAGATTGTGTCTGAGTAAGAAGGAAGTCAGGAAGTGACAAAATTAGTAAGTCTCATTTGTATTACTCGTATTTAACGTTAATTGCTCAATGAGAGCATGAGAGGAACAAAAATTAATTGTGTTTTATAGGGTACTTTAAATGTTGCGTATATTTTTACTGGTATGGTATGCTATATTATAAATCCCATCATTTTTGAGTAATTATTAAAAATATTTAATATTAACGTCTTAATGTTATTTTTTATATGTTATCGCTTATCGCTTCATCTATTAGGGAAAATTCCATCATTGTCTTGTTCAATTATCTCATAATTCAAGTTTACATTTGTATTAAATTTGGAAATAGAAATAAAAAAAATTAAGCACAACTATACCGTAGCCGTACTTTACCTATACATTGACAGAAAAGTGGGCAAAAAGATCATGAGTTTAATCTTAATTATGAGGAAATAAGTAAACAAGTGTCTCCTTACTTAATTTAACATTTGGTATGGACTTTTTCAAATTGAAAGGAAATAGTCTCTTAATACTAGGCTTTAATTACAATTTATCAAATTTGGAAAATATTACAATATCCATAAAATATTTGACACATTTAATAGAAATGGCAAGTCTAAGTAGATCTAGGTATACGATAAATACCTTAAAAGATCAAGGACAAATAACTATGGATTATTTACAACTGAAAACAGCCACAATACAATAGTTTAAAATTTCATACACATCGAAGAACTACAAATTTTAGTTGGGTATGACATCGCTAAAGTTATAAAGCTATCACAATCTAATACAATAAGTTACTAACTTAATATTTATTTACAAAGATCTAATTGTATTATAACTACACTAAGAATTCAAACATGATGCCATTAATAACAATGTAGCAATGCCTGAATCTTTCCATCTGAGGTAGAACGCAAAAATAAATTACTTCTAGTAAGTACATATAGTTCTAACATTATTTACAGTTGATGATAAAAGTACAATAGAAACTAAAACAGATTCTGTTAGAGCCCTTCCAAACCTTAAAATTAATTCTGATCTAATAACTAAGGTAAGTTATCCGCCTATACGTATATTAACAAAATACTTATTTACAACTTTGTACATGGTAAAACGTAAAATAAAATAAGTTAATATAATACTGTAAATAATTTTAAAGCTTATCATCAGAAAATTCATATATAAATACTATTAAGACTCTAATTAATTAAAATAAATCAGTCCGTTAATATTGTTTTAAGTTTGAAGAACATTTTGACAAGAACATAACATATAGTCTTGAAGAAACTAAGGTATATTCTACAACAACACATATATCTAGTAGAGGACGTAGTATCGATGATAGTAAAAAATCTTTAAGAGATTTCATTAAAGCGTTACATACTAAATTCACTTATATGAATTATACTTTTCAACAATTAGGTCAACCCTAGAAGAATTCATTACTTTTATTTTGAATGCTCTTTCTACATTTAATTACTTTTAGATTAAAATTTATTTGTATTATATAAGACAGAAATTTCTTTTAAGCATATTGTTAATAGATCTAATGGCAAGAGTATTAAATCAAAACTTTCTCAGTCCTAATGATCTCTCAGTAACTTAAGCGTTAGTATTCAAATGAATTAAAAATCTTCAATAACAGTAATGGCAGTAAGAGTTATTAGGATTGATTGAACATCAATATGTTATGAGACTCAACTATGATATAAAATATGACCATAAGCGATATCAACTTCTTAAAAAAATGCAATTTCCTCAATTCAAGTATAGTTAATTGCAAACGTGATGGTCTTTTTTGTACCGGCAAATCTCGCAATGAACCCTACAGCACCACACAAAGCGGCATCTGCATTTCTCTTCGTGATCACGTACACGGGTTTGGTAGCCTCTTCCACAGCACAGCAGGCGACAACCATCGAGACCAGCAGATGTGCGGTTGCAGGTACGACCTCGTGTACCGAGGATTCCAAGCCTGGAAATAAAGATATTTTTTATTATACTCATTGAATTATAGAAAAAGCAAGTTACTGTGAACAAAATAGGACTTAAATTGAACTCGTTCTATCTTCAAGCACTTTGTAGCAAATTCATAGGTTTCTAGGGAAACTTGAAGACTGTGGCAACACGCATTTTACTAAAAACTACTTTATTAAAATTTAGCTAAGTATATAGGGCATAATACATGCTTCAATATTATCAGATTAATTAATTTGGTGTTAGTTGAGTTTTATTTTTTCCAATGATGTAATATCAGGTCATAATAGCAAAAAATGTGGGTCGGCAACTTTCGACGTGTAATTTAAATACATTTTATAAGTACTTAAATGTTCTTTCACGATTAAATGACAATGCAAGTGATTAATTGTAGCGTGGTCGTGATGACAATCAGAAATTTGAACTACTACATTTGAACGACCTAATTGATATAATGTGTATTAAAAGTGCCAAAGATAAGATTTCGCTGTTTTAATGTGCCGCATAAATCACAATCTATCACTAATATCGTAATTATAATCTGATAGCTTTGTTTTCCAATTTAGATAAAAATAAAATGAATCATATCGTCAAATATCGTCTACGCTGAATTGTACTATCAGTTAAATAAAATGATATTGAGTGTGATAAAACTAAGTACCAAGAACTTAAGTTCCTTGTAAATCGATATAGGGAATGAACTGAACAGTGATAAACATCTAAGAGATAATCTACAGAGTCTACTTGTACTCAATTCAATCCGATGGACGATGGATGATATTACCATCATAAACCTTAATTTTTAGGCATAACCTTTATTTTTGACAAGCATGAGTCTCCGTTCTAAGTGAAAAGGGTTGGTTCCAAGTTTGGGATGCCAAATGAGAGACTGCATGCTCTTTTGCTACTTCAATCTAATAAAAACCGGCAAGTGCGAGTCGGAACCGCGCACTATGAGTTCCATAGCATTAATTATGAAAAACGACAAAGAATGACATTTGTTATATGGAAGCCCCTTAAATATTTATTTAATTCTGTTTCTTGCATTAATTGTTATAGCGGCAAAAAATTCAACTGTGCTAGACAGTTGAAATTTTTACAGATTACAATATTACGGTTCATGAGGAACAGCCTAGTGACAGACAGACGGACAACGGAGTCTTAGTAATTAGGTCCCGTTTTTACCGTTTGCGTACGTAACCCCAAAAAAACAAATAAAGACAATGTATTGTAAGCAACTTACTCTTCGTTTGGTTCACAGTAATCCGGCGAATCTTCCAAGTAAACTAAATCGGTTTTGTTTGGTTTCTTCATATCAGGATGTAATGGGCGCAACTTTCTTATATTTTTGCCTCTTTTCCTTTCGACGACCTGTAATATTTCGCAACGCTTACATAAGTTTTCTTTAATCTTTGATCCAAAGCTTGCACCAATTCAACGTCTGAGAACTCTCTGAGAACAACATTAGCCTGTGATGTCGGCTTTGAATAGCACCGCTCACCGTCTTTCCGATAATGTAGTAGAAGAGGACCAAGGAACAGAATACAGGAAATGGGAATTCGCGTCTTCCTGAGTAAAACATCAACGGTGACCGCAGTAGGTGCACCGCGGTCACCGACACGCACGCTGCCCAGTGGCAATTTGGCAAAAATGCCCTTTAACAGAGTCCTATACCCAGATGTCGAAAAGGTTGATGGATGGAGGTCTAAAAGATTGATAAATAAATAAGCAAATAATAGGATAAATATCCATGTAATTGTGATACCTTCAAACTGTACTAACCAAAATACTTCTACCAGCCTTCTTCCATCATTCTGCCACTACATCTTTATATTCTTCTTATTTACTCTTTCTTAGACTGTATTCCATTTAACTCTTGTATCTAGTAATATTATATAGCAGAACGTAACGTAACCCAACCTAACCTACCTTAACGTGCGAAGCGCCTTCATATCTAGTGGTGAGGGCATCTCCAACGACACGCAGTTGCGGCAGCCTGCGCCAACACACCCGGACCGAACAGGACCCGGACATCCCGTGGCATTTGCACACACGTTGCATCCTACCTCGGACAGCCTGGAATATGGAATGTATAAACTTATTTTTACTGAAGAGAGTATTATGCAAATGTAATGAGTCTGATAGCAAATAAAAATTTGAGTTATATTTTCATAGGATAATTGAAGTGAACCTTCTTTAGAATCGTTTTGAATTGATGCTCGATAAAACGAAAATGCGTCACGATAAAAAAAACAAACACATAAAATAATGTGTTGAATTCAGCGAGTCAGTCTATTATCTGTTATTATACTTATTATATTATATTATTGTTAGTATCTATTTTCTTCCATAGGCTACTACTACTACTACTATTCAGAAGTATCACTTCTGTTGTGTGCGAATTGCATACACACAGCTTTATTTTAATTTTAATTTACTAAGATTAGCGTCACAGTTCAGATTAACGAACACATGGTAAGTGATTTATATATTTTAAAGTCAATCTGAACCATACCCTCCGTCCAGCCTCATTATTGTGCAGATTCATCAGCCCTTCATCTGTGTTCTTGTCCTCTTTGGCATCTACGAAGTCTCGGCTGAACATTTCACCGTATCTTATATCCTGAAAATATAATTAAAATTGAATTATTAGAACTAAAACAACTTCATCAATAAACAATATATTAATATCGTATAGGATTGTGACATGTATATTGTACACTCAATTTGCACGATATTATGTATTAGACACATTTTTTGAATGAATTGATTGAATTATAATTATTATTATTATTATCGCCTAGTCATAATAATTATAATTGCCTAGCTGTACACGGAATGCATCCCAATGACACGTAAAGTATAAAAACCAATAAAACTTATTTTGTTAAAACAAGATCAACTTTGAAAAAACCTGTAGTCTAACCCAACCTAACCTACCTCAGAACAGCCGCCCCATTGCCAATGTCGCGGCGTCCGTTTCCTCACACGCGCATCACAGGAACATTCGTTGAGCTCCCCGCGGCTGCACGCGCGAGCGACCGCGTGCGCCAACGCCGCGGCTGATAGAGCGTGCACGAACGCTGCTTCGCGGGACTCTGGAATGTGATAAAACTTATTGTATAGAATGTATGTAAAAACAAACAAATAAATAGGAGTTAGAAAAAACTAAAAATCACGCTTTTGAAGTAGCTGAACTAAAAAATCGTTTTTTTTTTATATAAGTTAAAAAAAATTGAGCAGAAAGAAAAAATATTTTTATCGCATAAAAGCGTGGGGTGTTAGAAGGTTATTATTGTTATTATAAAATATCTCAAAAACACCCTACGTTTTTTAGTTCAGTACTAAATTTTAATGCGTCGAAGGTCTTGCGACAAAATTGACGGACTTCCAAACAGACTTTCAACCCTTATTTCGTCCCCTTGTAGATTGAGTTTCAATACTCAACCAAATAAATCTTCCAAAATTTATTATGATACAAAAATTCTTTATCATTTATTTTTCCTTTACAGATACCTAATAATATTCAACTTGAAACGTAGTGTGATTTCGAAAATCGAACAACAGATTGGTTATGGTCACCCTTAAGCTAATTTATCAACACCTAAGGCATAATTAACACTATTTGATAGCCATTTATTTCCATAAAGAAATAACAGCTATTATCGACACTGGCGTAACAGGTTTTTAGCTGTAGAGTATGTGACAACCATATTAAGTTTGTTTCCTTATATAGCAAGAAATTAGCACACACGTAAGATGGACTTCGTACGAAACTCAACGTAACGTGCATACTTAGAACGATACTTAAATATAAACTTTACCAACCACTAATACGATTCGTTTTGGTATCGCAAAGATGAGTATGTTATTTAAAAGAAATATTTGATTTACTGGTGAATGTACGGCTGTTGTACGAATATAGTCTTTAAGCCGCTAGTTTTAATGGTTTTTAAATGGTTGACACGCTTTCTCAGTTAAGTTGTGCGCTAGTGTACACTAATTCAGCTCAAGATTGGAAAGTGGTCAAGCCAGTCAGTGGATCGACGTACTGCTAAGCGTACGACGTATCTTGAACGCGATTTTAAAAACCCGAAAAATAAAACCAGTGGCGGGAACTTTGACACTTGACAACTGTCAAAATTTACCAAAATAATTTTGTGTTTTATTAAATTTTTTGTGTGTGTTGTGCTCGTGTGACGTTATTGTTGCATAAAACGATATTTTCGAAATTATTAACGTGTATTGCGGTCATCTGCCGCGCTGTGGTGAGTACCAGGCGATTTTATATTCCGCTACAGAACGAGTTAAACGAGCCTTATTTTTTTCATTGAGCAAGATTTTTGCATCGATGCCATGAATTATGTGATCATATTTATTTGGTAACGTGTCTTCTGTGAAGAAATAGCTTTACAACACTAATTAAGTAGGTTTCACAATTTTTATGCAAACTCGAGTATTTATCATAATTCACTGATCTAGATTAATAATCTGTAATTTAATTCTCAAGGTCCTATAAAGAGTTGTCTTTGCCAATTTCTGTAACTGCTTAAAGGTTGTTCCGGTTTGGTTAAGAAATAATTTATTATAGGATTCTTTAATTATGAACTAAAAATTAAATTATCGAGGGTAGGTTTACTATTAAACGTAGTTTAATTAATTTACTCCTAATATCCGTTGTCAACTTATATTGTCCCACTGCTGGGAACGGGTCTCCTTCTCAAAAGAAAAGAGGTTTAGGCCAGGGGTGGGCAACCTTAGAGTTGGAAGAGTCAAAAATTACAATTTCAAAATTACTAAGTTTTTCCATCCATCCATCCATCCATCAGCCTTTCGAGGTCCACTGCTGGACATAGGCCTCCC
>DWTU01002499.1:0-11419 GCA_018251515.1 Cecropterus confusis | reverse complement strand
AATAAAAAAAAAAAAAACATAAACCGACTTAAATACAAAGAACTGTAAATGAAGGCAATCAATCGTTTTTGAGGAGTTGGGTTGTTTTATTATTTTTAACAATGTTACTCGTAACCAGGGATTTTGCGGATGCCGACTTTTTCACATCCGCGGATGTGAATACGGATGCGGATTTTGAAAGGCTCATATCCGCGGATACTGATGCGGATGTCAAAACTTATGCGGAAGCTCCGCATTTGCGGATGCGGATGCGAATATTCGCAACATCCCTGGTATGGACATCTGTACCAGGGATGTTGCGGATGCCGATTTTTTCACATCCGCGGATACGGAAACGGATGCGGATGTCCAAATTAATGCGGAACTCCGCATTTGCGGATGCGGATGCGAATATTCGCAACATCCCTGCTCGTAACCTATATATTGCTGAAAAAAGGTGACAACCCTGGTACCTACACATAGGCCATGATAAAAGTAATAGTAATAGTTATTTATCTTGATAACATTGTGCTATAAATATCAAATATGGTGATATCCAGCCCTATATTTTCAGTAGTGTCAGACTTTATAGGCCACAAAATGTGGTCCCTAAGTTTACTCCTGTTAGTAAGTGTCTGTTACAGCTATGTTGTTGGTAAGTTTTTTATTTCATTGTATAAACACCATCCAATAAGGTGGAAGGGTGTGATTGCTCATTTGTATTTAAGGGGATCATCTAAGTCCTCGGGAGCAGCATCTGTGATCGAATTCAAATAGAACACCTGTTCTGTATGAAGTTGTTTACAGATGTCCATGGGCGCCAGTGATCTCTTACCATCCGGTGGACTGCATGCTCACTTGCTGATTCAATGTTAAAAAACTGGCCAAGTTGGAGGGTAATGTTTTTTGAGCGTATGTATGTGTGTATATATACTATATATGTATGTATGTATGTTTGTATGTATGTCCATTTGGCGTGTGCTGCAGCCTATACAGCTTGACGGATTGTGACGTATGACATATAATTAGAATCGTCTCAGTTTGGAAAGTGACATAGGCTATGATTTTAAAAAATGGTGCCTCCAAATAGGGGGACAAGTGACGACTTTTTTTATTATCACGATAATATGGGTATCAAATAAAAGCTAGTAAAAACACAATTCTAAATATATACATATTGTAAAGCCTTTACATGACTATTTTGACGAAAACTCATATTAAGCGTTAAATCCGTTAAGACGTTTGGGCTGTAGTGCGTGCCAAAGAAATGGACATACGTACAAACAAACATACATACATACATCAATTAACTCTAACTAATGTCTAACCTGCTATTCCTGTAATTTGATTTGGATGCGTGTCGGTGCGTGGACCTCTGTCTGTTTCAACAGGCCATCCTAGCCCACACTATTAACATTTAGCTGTAATTTCTATAATATTCGAATCAATAAGATATTCCCGTAATATCACTTCTGATGTCCGGCACTTCGGCTTCGGTCATTTCTGTTCCGACATATACATAAAGTCGAAAAACATTACCCTCCTGACGCAGACGGGTACATACGACTTATCCTTTCTCCTTTCCGTTAATTGCAATTTCCGTTCGTTGCAGTCAAAAATAATCCGTGACATTTGAAGAAAATGGAAGAGAAGACTATTATACTGTGCGTCCAAGTTCTCAGAGGAAGCAACTTATCAGTGACAGACCCAAGGACTCAGGTAGGACTCTATGCCTATTTATAAGGGCCTATAGCTAGGGTTCTCTATTGGAAGGAGCAGATCAAGAATGTTTGGGTAGATGTAAGAAATAAATATTTATTACTTGAGGAGGAATCTGCACGGGTCCTCACATAATCCTTAAAATTCTTATACAATGTCAGCTTTTTAAAAAGAACAAACGCAATTTTTTTATCTATGACCGACTGCTCTTCTGCAGGTGGAGAGGGCAACTGCCCCCTCCCCCCCCTGCCCGTGCCTGCTTTTACCCCATGCCTATTTAGGTTTAATTACAGATGTCTATTTGTGGTAGTGACCACTCATCGCCAAGTAGACTGCATGTCCGTTTGCTACTTATATATTATAACAAAATATTGTATATTAAATAATGAATGAAATGTTAAAAAAAGAGACAAGAATCTTTTAAAAAATGCTGCACGACGACTGGATTAAATTGTACCAACGTTAGTATTGCATTGAGTCAACCAATTGTATAAACAGAATATTTATATTTTGAAATGAAACTTCTTTATCGACGTATGAGAGAAATTTGCTGGCACATTTTTCTGTTACACGTCACATTTTTCTGTTGCGCGTCATATTTATATCTTAATAAAAACGGCACAAAAGCTTAAGTATTTATTTTTGTCATTGCGCTAGGGTTCTTTATCCCGACTAATGATACCCAAGTTCACTGCGTAAGTGTATCTTTGCGCCACGGTGGTATTTAATGTTTTTTATGAATTTTACTGCTAGATTTATTTACATTTTATAATTACACGAGCTAATTATAATAGTTTTAGGTCAGAATGCTGGTGATGTTGGTAAGTTTTTAAGTGTGCATAGTTGTCATCATTTGTCTATTGAAAATAAATAAATAAATAAGTAAGTTTACTGTTTGAATATATATTTTTTAAATACATTATATTTCAAAGAAAAATATACCATTCTAACTAAGCTTAAATAATCACATATTTCAATCAATTAGAATTTACAATCTTATCATTTCAGTAAATTGTTGATATGTCCGTATTGACTTTATTTGTAATAAAGAAATCATTTTGTCACATTGCCTAAGAAAAAGCGGTTCTACTAAATCATGCCTAAAAAGGCATGATTTACTAGATAAGTCTATTCAATGTTGCTTTGAAGAGTTACGCGTAATATGTTTCGAGTAACTGCAATCCATTTATTGCACAAATAGGAACAGACGTAAATGCAAATTTCTTATCTCATCAAAATAGATAGTTTTTCTTATTATCCTGCAGTCCACACATTGGTCAGTGGCCACTGCCGCTCATGTTTATCTGTAATCAATCTTACCTGAGTTATATTTATTTACATAAATTACGACAATTCAATTAAAAACACGTGCTTTACCATTCCTACTGTTTATATTTATATATTATTTAGTACAATAAATAAAAGAAATACCGGCCAGTTGAGAGTTCAAAAAATATATTAATGCTTCACTCATTTTGCATTCATCTGCCCCAAATAAACAATTTTGTTTGCTTTACTTATTAGCAACGAGCAAACGTCTGAAGTGGGTGTAAACGTGCCAGCCAAACTTACATTTGAAATGCAAACAGACTTGCTTTTGCTAACCAAACATTGTCCTACAGTTCGTGTATACTTAAATGTAGCATCATTGTGTATTTGTTTTGTATTACGTTGTGTTGTGTATTCGTCGTGGTAGTGTTGTATTGAATACATTTGCTTTATGGAGCGTGAACGGCGATATCTCCTAATGTCTGCATCACTCCCACACAAGCTAGCTTAGTATTGTTAGGAACTTGTCTGACTCAATAGAGCTAGGAAAACTGTACTGACTGATAAAATATGCACGAAACGAATGAAAAACTTATTATCATGACATGAAGGTAATTGTGTTTCTGTAAAGGGCTATAATAATGTGTTTTATAAGTGAAATTATATTTCAGATTATATTGAGTTGTATATGATTTGTTGATAATATTATTGTAAAAATAAAAAAAAAGCAGTCACGTACAAAGCCAAAGTTTTAAATTTAACTGACTTATTGTATCTTGCTTGTGCTCATTGAATATTTTAAAGTTTCTGATACCATTTTTTTAAATATCGCCAAGCCTTAATTTATCTAATGCTTTTTAGTCCGCCCGAATACATGTATATTAGCCACCAAACATGTAGTTCTCATTTGCTGTAGTACCCACTTACACTGAATATTAATGTGCTGGAACATTCTACCTGTTAGTGAAACAATGGAAAACACGTGAATACGGCGCAGGCAGTCTTCTCTAAATGAACTCCACTACAGTATATCTTCTACTAGAGGTACAGTAAACAATAATTATAAGATGGAAATGCCGTACAATTGTTTTAACCGCAAAGACCAACATCTCTACCACATAACTAATGCTTTTCAACTATTATCTAATATCACTGTAATGTTCACCAATTAATTGCTTACTATGCGCTACACTTGTGATATATTAATTGTTTAAACAAATAAAACTATAGTCAAGAAACATTTTTTTTGTTTTTCGTTACAGAGTGTAGTTCAATATAAACCTAAACGCTTCCTACACTCATAGCCCCAAAGTAGGATTTTCTCCTGTGTTGTGGGTGCCATGGACACACAAAGACTTGTACGTAAGAGTATATATTAAAAAGGTGGGTAATTATGTCTCTTTGACAACGACCCACGTGGTGGAGCTGTCACTATGCCGGTCTGACACGCACTGGGTTCCGGGTTAGATCCCCGGCCAGACAGGCATCTGAATGATTAGTTTGGATTTCTGTTCTCAGTCTGGGTGTTTGTGTATTCGTCTTTGTGTGTCCATGGTACCCAAGACACAGAAGAAAATCCTAGTGTGGGGCTATGTGTGTAGAAAGGGTTTATGTTCATAAATACGTTTATGTTTATTTTTTATATCTTTATTTTATTTATTTTTTTTATCTTTTTTATATCTTGTGAATATCTTGTCTATGGTATTAAATAAATAATGTTTTCTACTCCGTGCTTATATTAAAAACTTTACCCTCGAAAAATATTGTTTTACAAATAATCATATTCAGCATTGTAATCTGGTTTGAAGAATGTGTACAGAGAAATAAGGCGTTTGTTTATAGTCCACACTCACATAGTGTTTATATACATATATTAGTTAATAATATATATTGACGAAGCTCATGTATAACTTTTACCTTATTTACCATTAAAAATACATTTCCTTGGAGGGCAGCGACCAAATATACCTATGTATACTACGCATTCGTGATTATTTCTTAACTGAATAAAGAAAAAATAAATAAAATATAAAATACAGGTCCAAAATGTTGAAGAAAATAAATGACGAATCGCCTCTAACAATGTTTGTTTGTCAATTTAACTAACAAACCAATTAGCCCTTCCCTACAAACAGAATACTAATTGCAAAAGCCGTTCGGAAAAAGCCAACTCAGAACGTTTTACTCTACTCGTTTCGTTTCTGACGCGTTTCAGTCTTAATTTGTAGAATAATTCATTTGGTGAATTGTTAAGACTTTGACTTAGGTATTCAATATCGTATATAAGTGAAATAGATTCAATTGTATCACGAAAATATTGTTTTTAGTTAGATTACAGACGAGTAATTGAATAGACTAATAAGTTTTCTTAGACGATGCAAATTTTAAAAAATGTAACAATATTTTAACAAGTCGCACATGTTAAAATTTATTTTAAAGTAAATACTCAAGTTGCTCATCTTAATGCTGTAATCTATCGTCTTACGAATTAATAAATAATAGTTTAAATAACTAAAAAACGCGCATTTGTAACTAGATGAACTAATAAATCGGAAACAATTTTCTATAAGTTAAGAGATATTAAGAGATAAACAAATATTTTTAAATAAAAACACAATAAAAACATCTGCATTGCGCGAAGTACATTAAAGACGAATATCTTAACAATACCGAATAAGTATAGTTAAATGTTCGATCTAGATTATTGCCTTTAAAAGAAGTTTCATTATCACTACCATCTCATTAGATGGGAAACCAGATATCGAGCGTAGAGTTTCTTTTAGAATAATAATTGATTGTATGAATTTGGTAGAATGGTAAAATCTTTAACGTATCAAAATATTATCAATCTTCTTTTTTATTAGGAAGTTACTTCGGCTGACGATATTAATCGTAAAAGTATAAATTAATTTTCGTGCATTTAAGCTAAGAAGCAAATTTCATACTACTGGATACTAAATAAAATGCATGTATTTTTTTAAGCTTAAGTACACTTTTATTCGTAATAAGTAATATATTCGACATTATTTTAAAGATATTGTGCTAAAAAATACATGGGATTGTAAACACGCAATTCCTAAAAACTCGAACAGTGATCCACAATAAAATTGATTAAAATTCCAATAAAGGGACGTTTGGTCACGGAACTATTATGCTCTAATATAAATTGTTTTCATATGAATAATATTTTATAGAAAAGGATAATATTTCTGACTATTACTATAACGAGTATACTGAAATCCATCCCTAGTTTCAGGAATATACCCGAAGAACTCACGAAGTTTCAAACAATCCCTGTTTAAATCTAATATAACGTTGGAACTGTAGAATCAGAACTTATTCACCGGAACCTGTGATCTTCGGTTAGTATTCCAAGTAATCGGTCGTAATTACCATCACTAATTTGTAAGGTACTATGCCACTTTGAGCGCCATTGCCCCAAACCCCAATTATGAGTTTGCACAGTTATTAGTTGACTCGCGAACATTTTCATAATGACAGCAATTTACTTTAAAGGCTGTTACTAATTTATCGATTGTTGTTCGTTAATACCGAGGTACTAAGGTACAGTACGATTAATGTTAATACATACACCGTCAATTATATTATAATAAATAATACAGATCGTTAATTTATAAAAAGAACCCTCCTTGTTAGAACTTTTCTTAGTGACAATAATGTTTCGGAGATGCCTGCTTTTTAATTTTCACTGTAACACAATTCTGATTTCATGTTTTACGAAGTTGTTGTATCACTCAAGAATATATTGTAATTATTGTACTTGATAATACATTATACTTAGTAACATACAAACATGTGGCTACTCACGCCTATACTGTATTGTAAAACATTTTTTTATTTTTTTTTAGTAAATAACGCATAATTTCATGATTTTCAAACTTTTTCTTGAGAATTATATTATATTTCATTTTATTTTAAAATTTCTTAGATTTTCGTGAAGTGTTTTAGACTTATCGCTCGACTGTGGTATCGGGTTAAGTTACGAGCGACGCCGCAAACGACGCGATTATTTCGAGCGGAGATTCTACCACGGCGGCATTAGCGTCAGCGATAAAATGTGAAAATTGTTAGGTCTTCATTTTGTCGATAACTTAATTTAAATTACATTATTGAAATAAAAGTATTTTTATCCTTAGTAATACAAAATATTACTTGTAATGAAAAACACTATTTTATTTCATTTGTAAATAAAATACTTATAAATACTTTCGAAACGAAAAAGTAAGAGAGAAACTGCAACAGCTAAAGCCAGAGGCCCCTAACGCCGGATATCCTGTTTCAGCCGCATCCGACTTTGGCCCTGAAAGCCTTTTAGTTCAATTCGCCATGAAATGAGAAAAGCTCGATCGTTCCTGTATTTTAATATCACTCGGAAGTAGAACTCGTAATATCCGCATTTTTATTTTTAAAAATTACTAAAATTTGTTAATACTCTGTAGGTCAGGGTTCAACTCCACTGAAAGATAACGTCTCCTCTAATAGCTTTCATAAAATTCTCTAAAAACTGTACTAACCAATACTCAACCAGATAAGAACGCAATATATACTAAATATATTCCTTTGAACTTTACTAAATATATAATCGAGGCAAATAAAATGTTGGCAGTGTTATTGAACATAGATTATATAGTCAATTATTATTCTTTATTTATTTATATAGTAAACTGTATTGAAGTCCAATTTATATTTATCACAAGTGCGTTGCTCTTACCGTGCTCTTTATGTGTATATTAACCACAATCGTCAAACAAAAAACAGCCAACTTTAACACTTAAATAATACTTTTTAATGTTAGATATTCTCATATGTATGACGTCGCTGTTGCTTATTTGTGAAGGATTCTTAATATTTTTATTTCCTTCTTCATTTGAAAATAACCTTTTCCTTAAACTTAATAATTCGATGCACGAACCTACTTTATGATATACAATAAATAAATAAATCAAGCTTAATCAAATTACTTTTTATAGTAGCATTATAGATGTATATATAAATTTAAAATATCAATCATAAAGTCAAAAAGCGGTATAATTTATACACTATACAAGTTATAAGTGGCTATTGCGAAAAAAAGCAAGGGCGAAATTGCTCTGTGAGACCAAAGTGAAATTGCGATAGTTATCGGCCATTAGCAATTCAAATTACGGTCTTTGAGGATACAGAAGACCTTTTCCGTATAAAAATTACAGTTCGAAGCCGGAATAAGAAGAGATGGCTTCCGCTAGTAATAAAATCGGCCATCTTCGAGCATTTATTCCGGTTGTTTGTGATGCGAACGTGGTTTGAGTGCGGAACATAGCGGCTGTGTGGGAGTCACATGGAAATCTGATTTTAATAAGATTTTTACGAGCGATATTACGATAATAGTGGTTTTTGTGTGAAATTTACCTACTGGTTTTTATAAACGAGTTGGTAAAGGAGCTTGATCGTTAAATGTAGTTAAACTACTTAATTTAAAATTATCATCAGTGTCTGCTAATATTGACCCTATATTTATGATAGCAGAAATTATGACAAAATGTATTTTGTAACCCAAATAAGAAAACCTTTTATGGTAACTTATAAACTAAAAAGGGAGCAGAAGGTTCACCATGTGTTGATCATAAATGTGTTTTTACTCGTGTGGAATCTATTCACATAATATTAAAGCTTTAAAACTATAAGGCAGCAATATATAAAGAGCTCAAACATTAGTAGGTAGTTCAATAAAACCACTCCACAAATTTAACAAACATATAAATTGAACTAAGTACATAAAAGGTCGTAGAGAATCAATTTTCTTCAGTCAAGTCGAATATCTATCGTACCATTTACAAAATAAATGTGCCTAAGCCATTCGTTTTTCGCAATGAACAAGTAATCTTAAGAAATTATTTCCCAGAAATATTTAATTTTCTTTAGACGTTGTAAGAAAATTCGAAGGAATAAAATCTTCAAAACAAAAGATATATTTCTTTATCTTTTTATAGATCCTGGTTCTCAGGCTGGTATGAGAAACACTCAATAACGTAGGTCGTATCATTGTAAACTGACAATCAGCTAATTTTAAAACATTAAGTAAGCTACTAAAAGTGTCTATTAAAAGTGTACGAGTACTCTCATATAATGCTATAGTTTTTTTTAATATAAAATATCATTATTAAACGAGCATGCAGTCAACCTAATGGTAAGTGGCCTCTACCGCCTATTGGTATTTTTAAGATGGTAGAACCCTATGTGCTTTGACTTCTGGAATACCATCACCACACCTATTTGTGTGTCATACTAATGTATTTATACAACTAAATTAGTAGCTTTTATTTTCTGCTCCTTCGCTATTTCTATACGAAACCTAATCAATTTTGTACTGAACTGAACGTCATTTTGACATTCTCGCAATATCTACGCTTCATTGGTTTCTTCCGTGCGGTGACAGATGGCGTTCTATCTACGCCATTCTAATTACACGCCTCGGAGAGTCCGCCAATATTTCATACGATCAACGAGCGTTCAAAATATGCAGTATTTTTATATTCCGATTCCAATGGTACCCAATTATGTAATTAAATGTTTGTATAGTGAGATAATCGAATCGCAGCCTTTATTTTTTTTATATCTCATTACCACTTATTTAAAAGTGGAAATTAAGCTCAAAAATGTAGTACGATACTGTTCTCTGGTTAATTTAGTTCTTAGAGCAGCATTTAAGTTATTTAATCATCTTAAGATACGTCTTATCTTTATGAGGTCGGTAACAGTATCAAATAAATAAAATGACGAACTAGCATCGGTCTAAATAATATTACTAATGATCATATTGATTTATGCAGCTTATGCGGAAGATTTAAAATATTCGGGCCATTGCATAAGGTGCAAGGTTCTACATAAGCTAGTAGTCGATCTTAAAATAAAATTTAATGAATTTATCTCAGAGTAAATATAGTTCGCAAACCCGCTCGAAGTAAGGCTACCAATTACAGTTTGAATGTTATTAACGACTTTGTTCTCGTTTAGCACTCATCCCTAGCTCCCGGACTTCCGGCGCCCGCAAAGAAACAAAACGGCCCACCGCCGGATGCGACCTGATAAGGAAACCGGAAGTCGATCCCAGCTAACGAACAACTAGTTACAGGCTTCCAACATAACTTGGTACCGCTCAAAGTAATTGTCAAAGCACAAAGGCATGGAAATGGAGGAGACGACACAGACCAACTTGAGCTGGACGATAATACAGATATACATGCTAATACACTGTGTACACAAAGTGACGGAAGCGCAAACTTCCTTTGATACTTGATCCCCGAGCGTCCTTGTCTAGAAAATATATTATCTGTGATAGACTCTAATATTCCCCGGTTCCCCGGTTTTTAAAACAATATATTTGTATTGCAAGCTTCGTAGTAAATACTCTAGCAAAGTCGTCGGCAACTTGAAATAACATTTTTTTTAATTTAAGTCTATTTTATTATAGCTACCCAATCTAATCTATGTTATAGATACTATTACTGTTTATACTTACAAATGCTAGATTCATTACGATCCTAGAAAATATTAGCAGTAAACAATTATCTACAATTTACACATTATATCACAAGAGAATACCTACGGAGTATACTCTCTTAAATATTGCACGTCAAATGCGTAGAGGTTGATTGTGCTCTATTCTTACTTCGTCAGTGACAGGCCGTTTACTCTACTAAATTGATTTTATCACATACACTTAGTCTTGCCAAAAATATTGTGAAAAACAAAAACATTTTTTTATTGTCCTGCATCACAGCTAACACCCACCAAACCAATACTGAAGTCGGATTGTGCTCACGTTGTACTCTGTTGACTAATTGGGAAGCTTCTTCAGATCTTTCAGCATAAACACAGTCATTTTGTTATTGCTCTATTATTAAAAATTACTTGACCGTAAACAATATTTATCTGTTATCTCCCTTTGGGTGCTACTTAAGTTATTGTTTGATTTTACCACCCTCTTCCTTTTTTAAATATTAGTTAAGAAATGACCGCACTGGTCATTTCTTCGTGTCACGTCTCTTAAAGGCTGCAAGCCCTAAGTCATCTTTTAAAATACGCAATACGGTTCTAGGTGCTATTTTCATCACCTGAGGTTAAATCTCTTGCTTTCGGACAGGATTTCTTCAAATCCCTTACTGCTATGGTCACCTTTTTCGTATGAACATTACGTGGACGTTCCGATCTTTTTTGTGTCACAAACGGAGGAAGTTTCATTGTGCCTATCAATAGCCCGGTACATAAACATTTAACTGTTAAGTATATGGAGGACTTTAAAAATGTATTTGGATCCATACCTATGTTATCTAATACAATGACAGCGATTTGGTTCTCTTTATCCCACTCCAGTTAAAAAATCCTTTCTACACTCATAGACCCACACTAGAATTTTCTCCTGTGTTTTGAGTGCCTTGGACAGACAAAGACG
>DWTU01002498.1:0-11419 GCA_018251515.1 Cecropterus confusis | reverse complement strand
ATGAACGTTTTATTTAAATATCTGACAGAACACGGAACCCCTGTGACCCTTCTACGGAACCCTAGGGTTCCGCGGACCACCATTTAACAATTGCTGCTCTACATTGTAACATTTTAATAATATTAGTGTTATTACTTCATAACGTATTATGGTACCGGGGATACCGACCTTCAAGACCCGAATATACCTTAACCCCCCATTCCGCTGACACGGCCTTTCATATAAAAGTTGAGAGGGTAAGGAGTCCCTATGCAGTACAGTACAGCAGTTGTTGCTGTGGTGCCCCCGGAGTCGAAACAACGGTCTCCACCTTCTCCGGAATCGAACCATGATGCATCGTGGAGCGATTCATAGTACGAATAAACAAATAGTGAATTAAGTATCAATGCAATCGCTCGAAGTGTCTGTTGTGAATAAATTGAACGAAGCTATCGTTCCGTCTGAAGGATTTTCCAACCGAACGGAGGCTTTGAGGAAAGAATACGTTTAAATCTCGGCTTGTACACTTAGGTGCGTTGTGAGCATTTTTATGTTCGTCGCATCAATTTCCTTTATTTTAAAGGTAGACACACATATTAAGTAAAGCTATTCACATAGGATGGAAATGTCGGTGTTGAGCTCTCTCAAGGTTTCTCTATTTCTTTGTTTCGCTCTCATTAAAATTTACGAACCTAGCGAGTTTTATATGAATTAGATCATTGACGTATTGTCACTCAAGAGTTGGAGCACCTGATGCAGAAATGTATGTACCTAAATAAGTTGGAACATTTCATATAAGTTTAAATGAGTTTGGCAGGTGGTGGAACTAATATGATTTGACCGGGTAGGTACGTGCGGACGTATTCTAGCGTCAAGCAATTTCTGCGTTTCGATTAAAGTGTATAGGTTTTTTGTTATTAACATTTTTATGTATTATATAACTAGCCGTGCGATCGCCGTGGTTTCACCAGCGTTTATTAGAGAACAATCTATTAAAATACTATTTTAAGAACATCACGCTATGATCGCTTTAAGTAAATATAGTAAAAAATAAAGGAAGGAAAGAGGGAAGAATAAAGGAATACTTAGTTAAAGTATTGGAAAGATGTTATAAAATATATAGATATCACAACCGTTCCGTATTGAGCCGACCACGCGTCTATGCCGCGCGGCATGGTTCCTCGCAGCCAGTGCGTGCAGATCGTGATTATAATATCACAGTATTTTCTACTTATAAATACTGTATTTTGTACAAAATAAGTGTAAATGTCATTTTAAAGACTATTGAAGGGAAATTTACGTCGATAAAAAAGGTCATTTACGTTAACAACTTTCTCTACAATTTGACGACCAAAAATAAAGGTCATTCCTCGATAAAATTTCGAAATAAATTGTAAATATATGAAATAAATTTTTAATATTCTACTTTTATTTACTCAAAAGTACATTGTTGGCAAATACAGTAGATTCCTACAATGTATTTTTACCATTACAGTATACAGTAAAAAAGTTAAAAAGCGTTTCTCGCAGCTATCGACACAGTTGTTGCATAGTTATTTTTAAATTATGATAATTCCTAATATATTAATGAACACCAAATGTTGTCAAGGGCAATTTTCTTCAAAATTAAGTGCCTGTAATAAATAACTCATATATTTGGATAAGGATTAATATCATGTTTATTAAAACAACTTTTCAAATAATGTAATATTTTAGGACTAATTTGAATACCATAAAAAAGGTTATAGTGAGTCAACCATAAAATCTACACATGTGCTGTCGCGGACTTATTTTTATAACTTTTAAAGACGAACAATTTCGTTATATATGATTATTGCGTAACTTTCTCCGTTTACGCAGCTTACGCAAGGAAAGCTTTCAAAAATAAAAATATTTTCCTAATTTTGCAACGTTTTTCTTTGCTGCTCCACTTTTATTACTCATAGCGTGATGTTATATAGTCTATAACCTTCGTCAATAAATTTACTAGTCAACACAAAATATTTTTTCAATTCGAACCAGTAGTTCCTAAGATTAGCCCGTTCAACCAAACAAACAAACTCTACTGCTTTATAATATTAGTATAGAAGTATAGATATGGAAGTAGCAACCACCGGATGGCGTGCCACTGCCGCCCACGGAAATCTGTAATCTACTCCAGATAAAATCAAAGTCTTATCTGAGGTTAACCACAGATGCGTGGCTACCCCCTGAGGAGTAAGTAAGAATGCCTCGGATAAGTTAGATAACTAAAGTAAGATAATAAATAAAGTAAGGGAGATCTCTTACCACACCCTTTAGACCAGAATACAGCAGCGTATGGCACTGCTATTATTCGGGAGAAATACTGGTTGCTAGCTCACTCGTAAATGTGGAAAACTCCTCAGGAATAGCAACGTACCTTTAATTGATTTTAGAATAAATTCATGTTGTTAATTGAGTTAGTTACGGATTTCCACGTGCTTCGACCGCTCACCAGTGAGCTGCATTCTCGTTTGCTTCAATCTTATAAAAAAGTATATCTTACCATACTGTAAAACTAGTAGTATTTTACTTTAGTGTTATAAGGCAAACCTGGTTAATGACATCGTGGTAACCAAACTATACATTTCTGATACTTTTAAACGTAAATTTAACGAATTTATTCATAAATAGGATGGGCCTGCTAGGAGCTCTATTGTAGAATTGCGTCATGTAAACAAAGTTCCGCGAATAAAAGCGACGGCAATTCGAGGATCTACTCCAATGTAAGCTTTGTGCCTAACAACTGAACAAACCGGTCTGAAGTGTCCTCCCATTTGTATTCGCAAAAAAGCAACCACTTCTGTAGTCGCGGTTGAACGCGAATAGTGGAATGTTACTACGAATTACTATGCGGTTACGATTACGCAGACGAAGGAATTAAATAGATCCCTAACTCAATAAACACTATCTGGTGATATGTGGCATAAATAGATACTTATCGGCACGTTTGCGGAGTGCCCGTGCTTCTGTCTACAAAGGAAAGGGATGGATATAGATCGAAGAACAATCTTCTGTCTTAAAACAAAATGTGAATAATAAAAGATTTGATTGTTTCATAAATGGAATTTCATTCTATGGAATGTATCTTAACGCATGTAAAATTTAACACAGCTCAAAGCAAATAGGTTCTGAATTTTTTTCCAAATAAATGCCACTTTTGTCTATGTCAATTAACGTGGACTACATTCTAAATAACTATTCGACTATATTATATGCTGTGGAATCTATTTTGTTACTTTGCAAGTAATAGATTCGAGTCGCTTTAGAACGTACACGAATATCCGGTAAATATGGCAGTGTGCATCTAGCGTTAAATCCGCGCTCGCAGCAAAAGTGCATATTTGGCGAGAATTTTGAGCCCAATATCATTTCCATACAATTTGCTGTAAACCCCGGGAGCGTGGATTCATATCGAATTGAATAAACTGGCGTTGTTAGCCCTCCCGCGTGTAAACTAATCTGCTATACCGGACAAACGGAAATCAGAGTATTTTTACGGGATTAAGGCCCGTGAAATGTAAGCCGGATTTGATTTTCAATTAATATGTAAATTGACTTCATTTCCATGTCACGTTCGCGACGCGATGCCGTCATAACAATGAACCAACGGAAAATCTTTTGAAGCTATATTTCGGACGAAATTATTGATATTTTAAATCCCCTATCAAAACATTCAATTAATTGGAGAACATGAACGATTTACGATGAACGAATTCACGATTTATTTAACTAAAATTGAAATATATTTTGGGGCTACCGTGCGCATGTGGAACGCGTTCACATAAACTCGCACGCAAGTAGAACGAGCTACAGATTAGAGTGTAATATGTGTAAAATGTCGTTTATGAGAATCTAGATTAGGGTTTTACGAGTGTACGATATATGTATCGATACAATTTCGTCGATGGTGTGAAAACGGTTTAAGTTTCAACAGTCGACTATTATTTCCTTATCGTGGCGTAGCGATCACGTAACTGGCGTCATACGCAGAGAGTTTCGATTTATTTTGACCAGCAAGAAAACCAAAGCAAATTTAATGATGTAATTGAGTATTCATACCAAATCGGTGTGCTTGTGTGGTGCTCTTTGTGCATGTCCGCGGTACTCATGCCAAATGGAGTACTTAATTATATGAGTATCTGTGTGTTCTTTTTATTATACGAGTAAATGTCTTAGAGATAAACGTCAATTTTTCTGACGTCATATACGCAGTAACGTCAGTAACTAGTTTATTGATCATGATGATATTAGAGAATAATATTAAATTGAATTCTTTATCGTAAAAGGTATGAGCGCTGGCAAATCAAGATATCGATACTAAGATACCGCGCACCCCTTTTTGAGATTGCTATTTATTCTCCTGTTTTGCTTTAGGGGTACGGGGAAATTTGTGAAATTAACGCGCAATCCCTTTAAACGATAATTTGCAAATCTTCGTAAGGTATAAAGGAAATCCTCGTGTTACCTTACGTTATATTATAAAGCCTTTGAGAAATACAAGATATATTTCGCATAGACATATTATATTATCAAGGTGAAATCGTTATGATTTTACTAGGATATTTACTTTAGCGGTAGTTAGATTAAAATTGGTTTGATCTTTTAGAAAGCACATACAACCGGTCGAAATATAAAATGTACCAGAAGCGTAAACATAAAAAAGGACAAGTTTCTTCCAATCACAGACAGTCTCTTCTCTATTTTATGTGTGGATAGGAAACATAATATTATATTGTGTTCACGTTGATTCAATTTTCGAGATCGTGTTCATATGTTGCTTGTATTTGTTCGATAATGTTTCCGATCTCATCGGTCGAGTAGGTTCTCGGTACACAAAATACAGAAGGCTTCCTTCTGATAAACTCGTAAAAGCTCTTATTTCCTGTTATAGAATTTGCAAATGTATATTTTTACTGTGGAATGTGGAATACCTTATTACTAAGCCTTCGCTGTTTGTCGCAGGGTTCAATCGTAACACTTGCTATTGTTATTTTTACAAAATGTCTATTACTATGACTGACATACACATACATGCATAAACACAAATACTAAAATGAAGATAAAAGTTCACTCGAAGGATGAATGAAATAGAAGAAATCTATTGAACAGTAATACGTACATACATTAAATTTTCACTATGTATGTACATAGGTGTAATGATAGCAGCAATACTAAAAATATTAATAAAAAAACAATAGCAAAACCAAACAAGTTGAAAATAATGGTTGTATGGAACCCACCGTGTACGACAACGACTTCCAATTGGGCAATTTTCTGTGGATTGCGATAAATATTTCGTTACGTATTCTCTGGAGGGAAAATAAGCTCAATATACCTACGTACTTGTCTCAAACAGGAACATAACTCTGTCTTTTGTCATTAACTTGAAGAGCGCCAATTTTATTAAAAGTTTTTACGCAAGGAAATAAAAGTGATTGCGTTGTTTTATACCTTCACGCAGAAAATGAATGATAAAATCACAAAAGGGTCTTGCGAGAATGACTTTTCTAATAAGACGTATAAAAATCTTATTATATTATATCTATATATCTATATATCTATATATCTTATGATATTAGGTATATGGCCTCCGTGGTTTGCGTATCGCTAATGATAGGTAATAGAGTTGTCCTGCACAGAAGATAAAGATAGATTCAACACTGAATTGAGTATAAGTGTAATTGGCTTAATGCTACTTCTGAGGACTAAGATGGTCGCCTCATATATAAGTAAGTCGGCAACCACACCGTTCCAACTAAACGCAAGAAGTGCTTCTCGCTAGAATTAGGTGTGGCGGTGGTGCCTCCTTGGTCAAACTACACTGGTTCTACCAACTGTCCATTATAACATGAACCCGTTGTCCAAATGTCTAGATTCTAGCTTGAGCTCTCCGCGATGATTAGTCAGAAGCTTACATAGACGTTGTAGACATTCCAAAATAACCGTCCATAATTGCTGCCGGCTTTGCAGAACTTTTGCCCCTTTTAGTTTCAAATGTTATACTTTTCCTCGAAACTAATACAATTCCGTGAACAATGTGCAAATTGAACGCTGAATCCGGGTGATAAATCTGGCTCGAGCAAATATCCCTTTATCGCAGTCATCTATATTGGGATAGCGTTAGTACTCCTTTGCAAGATACATAAAGGTGTATTCCAACTTAAGAATCGGCTTCAATCGAAACTTGCATTGGGTACGAAAGTTTTTTCATAAGCTTTAAGTTCTTACGCATACAACCTTCGCATAGAACGGATTTAAGTGTAAGTTTGAATTTAACTTGAAACTAAGTAAAGGATGTTCTTGTTCATATATACAATTCGATCTGTGATACCTATTTCTAGAATATCAGTAACAAAAAAACATGTAACGTTATGTAAGAAATATTCAACGAAATTTCACATTTTACATTATAATTAATTAATTATTTATAGGAATTTAAAATTAAGTACTTCATGGAACATAGGTAAATTATGATAGATTTCATTAATTACATTAAATATTCAATTTTATCTATTTAAATTCCATTTTATCTGTTAAAAAATGTTGTCAAGCTTTCGTAAATATTTTTATTGTTTAGTAGAGTAATACTTTTTATTGATATAATAATATAAAATCTTAAAATATGTTTTATCTTTCACGGCTGTCGACGCTGTCGTTAAAGGATCCTAAATTATAAATAGCTGATAGATTAAATAAGAAATATATTGTTCATTCGTAGACATATTGCTTCGCAGATTGAAATTTCTATGGAACGTTTATTAAAATATATATAAATGATTAAATTAACATGTGAACAGAAATTAAATGTCTGTCCTTATTTAGTTGTCAGATGTTTAGTTTACAAATGTTAGTCCATACATTCATCTGTTCTAATTGAACTAAAATACTTATCATTTCTTTCTTGATGACCTTATTACAAAATAGGACAACTTATATTCTCTAAGTATAGTAGTGTCCTTAGCTTTCATTAGTATCATTTACACGAGAAACTGTGATAAAATTTTCCTTTTTTTTTGGATTCACGTGATATTTTCTTTTGAAAATTTTGATTCGATATTTATTTTACGCAATAAAAATATGGAATACTTCAAATTTCCATTTAAGTCGTTTACTAAGTAGAAATGGAAATGAGTAAAGAAGCATTGACCTAAGGACAACCGGGATCGCTTAAGCTGAAGTTGAATTGTCGACTCGTTTGGATCATTAAAGCAAACTGAGCTGCTTAACGACTATTCGCTGACAACAAGATACTTGTAGTTTAACTTATTCGCAACTTGAATGTGATAGATACTAGTTGTATAAATCAGTATAGTTCGGGTTTAACTTATGTTATTAATTTATGTTTTAGAAATTATTTGTTCCTTGGTCTGTAAAGAAAAATATGACGAAGTCAACGATTCTGATCTTATAGAAGAGGATTTCTTAAGGAGATCTCTTTAATATACTCAAGGGTGTGTTAAATCTACCTTTTCATAATGATTGTGGTGCAAGTCACAATATATGGTCACGTAAGTTTAAAAGATCCCATTGTAAGATTATTGATGTCACCATACCTACGAATACTAATTTTAGTTACACAGTAAATCTATTGTTTCATAGGAGTGTAAATGATCAGGTATGTATCCATATTTCATGAATAAAAGCCAGAAAAACTAGAGCTGTTAAGTAACTGAAGTTCCGGAATTAGAATGGGGTGTCCCCTGCCTGTCGTAGGAGGCGACTAAAGCGGGTGAGTTGGAGCTCGATCCATCCAGCCAAGCGACCCCGGGAAGGACGGTGGTCGTATACCGTCGTAAAAACCAGATGCTGCTGTGAGCTCAGCCCCTCATTTTGATAGATTACCATGATGCAATAAGAATAATACTGGATTCGCCCTCGAGCAAAATAAACTCTTAATTTAATAGACGACCAACCGTCATTCAATTCATGAATCATTTTCTACAATCAAAATTTAGTCAACTCTAAATTTATTTTTAGGCTATCAATCAGTGTCATATAGTGCATATTAGGGATGTAACGAATATTTGTATTCGCATTCGCATTCGCGAATATGTGCATATTTATGCATATAAATATTAACTTATTTTTGAAGTTTATTATTAAACCTCAGTAGTTCTGATCAACTCGGCGATTCACTGAATAAGATGCAAACGGGTCGCACCTCATACAAAGGAAACAAGTCATAGCCTTACTTCATATGAAATTTTAAATACTGAATGTTCGCATTCACATTCGCGAATGTTCAACATTGACATGCGTTACATCCCTAGTATAGGTTTGGATGCATTTAACAAAACTATTTGAAATCGAACATTTGTACGGTCTATCGTTCGGAGTTAGGATTAATAGTCGAACCACTATATGAACTATTCCGGTGCCATCCATAACGAACTTCGACAATTACGGCACACGTTCGTAATATATCACTTAAGCGTTGTTTATGTGATGGCTTTATTTATCATCGTGTGCCTTTTGAGTTGTATGCGATGCTTATAAATTTCATTTTCAGATCCCTTGAATAGAAGCAGTGACGGATTCAGGATTTTCGTTGGGGCAGGGGAAGGAGGGAGGGGGGGACGTTATAGAATTATAGTATAGTAGTACGGAGTCTTTCAAAGAATTTGACGACTTTAACGATTTCTCATTAAAAATATGCAGTTCGTTAAATAAGTCCAAGTTTACGGAAAAAAGGTTCTGCTGTTTATCATTTAAGTACACATATTTTAATTTTAGGGTAAAGTACTTAAAGCGCTCTATTTCTAAAATTGGAAAATTATTTTTGAAATATACCTACCGATAATTGATTTAAATAATAGCTACTTAAAGCTAATAGTTAACCTACGTAACGCATACTCATTTAGAAACATAAGTGCGAAATGGGTTTGCTCATTCCAAATTCGGTATTTCATATTAAATTTCTGTGCAAGCTTCTAATTAAAATTCGCATGTGAAATAATGGTATGGACATTAAATTATTTAATTGTATTACCTACTTTAGCGAACGTATCGTTTGTACGAGCCATTCATAATTGGACTAATGTTTGTTTTTGAATTTCAATATTCACTAATGTTTTGGGTGTCTCCCGAAACGGTGTTGAATTGTGACTCCCGGGAAACAAAATACGTTCTTATTATAAGTATTACTTACAGTAATTTATTATTTCGTTGATTATGAAAAAATACCCGTTATTTTTATTTTTAATGTAGTAATATAATTAAATAAAAATTGCTTTTACAGTAACTAACATAATATACGTATTATGAGTTACTGTTATATAAAGATATCAAATTAAAAATATTAGAAATGTGAAAGTTTGTGATATGAAACTATGAATATGAAACTTTTGTAATGGTCAAAAAGTATTCGCGTAAATTAAAATTGTTCTTTTTAAAACTTTATATATTCAGAGGTTTTAAATCCACATATACTCATGTATTAAACTGGGATCGTTCGAAGTAAAATCAATTAATGTGACTTGGGACAGAGCGAAAATTTAGTTTATAGTTAGTACGACAACTGATTTAACGTTGTTCGAGCTTGCGTGCAGTCTTACCGGGTCAGTGGTTCTCAACTTGCATCCGATGCACATAAAATGGATTATATTTTTATAAGTGTTGAATGTAAATTATATTTACCGTTATGGCCATGTCATTTTTAAAAATGGTAGAGGTATTTGTGGTTCGACTCTGGCGGCAGCGCTGCCACATCTATTACTGTCTTATAATATTAGTTACCGCTTCTATATTTTGGTTTGGCACGGTTGATAAAGGAGACATAGTTATCCGATGTGTTCCAATTAAAATTTTCAGGAGTACTAACGCATCTGTGGTCGACCCGATTTAGGACTCTAATCTAGAAAATCTAGACAGGTTTGATTACAGGTGATCATGGTCGGCAATGGCCACTTAGCATCAGATGGATGCTCGTTTGCTAGGTGCTTATAAAAACAGGACTGCAGTGCCATGAACAAATAGCATAATTTAATTTTGAAGCGTTTTCTTTTTATTTTAAGTAAGAAAATTTATACTTCTTATTACATATTTTTATTACATTTTCACATGAGCTTCTTCCTTGCTTGCTCTTAGCATACACTTGGGAATCACTGTCCCAGATCGTTTGTTGTGGCATTAAGTCTATGTAAGTTTAAAAGCACTGACTAGTTTGACTAACAAAGGACTATGTCTACATTCTGATCTGTTGTTCCATGTTAATCTCTTGTAAGAGGCACGTTTGTTGCTTCCGTGTCATGTCTTGCGAGTATCTACTTGTCAAACGCCTTCCTACTTGAAGTTAGGGATTTATTTTAAGCTCTCGTTTTAGGTACGTTTATAGGGACGCTAATTTTTGCTTCGAAATCCTGAACATTGTAAACTAATGCTGCTAATAAAATAGATTTTGCTAGACGAGCCAAGCTATGCAGTCTTTTGTAAATTATATAACCTTTTAGGTGATTTCTTGCTTGTTTAGTAAATGCTTCCTTATGAATGGACTCTCGAGCGTAGATGCAAGTAAGTGACTTTGATACATGCATCTTTAGATCTGATCTATGTCCTCTGTCGATATAATTTGAATACAAGTCTTGTCACGCAAACCACTAGTTTATGTACGGAAATCACGGGTTTTCTCAGAGCTATTTATACTAATGATTGTGTTGAGTTGAGATGCAAGAGATGTAACAATATGAGATGTGGTTACGCTGGTATAGTTTATTATCTATTGTTTATAAATATTACGCAATTATCATTGACGTAACTTGTTTTTTCTTAAAGTTACTCTAAAATTGTTTCGATTTTTTTGTATGTAGTCACTACCGTTGAGTTAACCTCGTGTAACCGTTCCATCACGTTATTGGTCGAGGCGACAAGCAACGCCGCACGCGTGGCATTTTTGAGAGATCCGCTTTGACCATGCCACGGCATCAGCAATGGCCAGACTTATATATATTTACGCAAAATCTTTGAGCTGTCATGTAATGACTGCAAATTTAATTTCAAGAACTTTATTGTCATATATTACTTTACATTTATTTATAACTACGAATACTTATTTTTCTTATTGTCCAGCTCTTCTGCCTGTAAGACACTTCGCTATTGTTGTGACATGATTCATACATTCTTATACATTTGTGCTCTAAGTTTGTCGCCCCGCACTTAGCCGTCGCTTGTCGCGGTACCGCAGCCAGGCCGTAAGTGCTCCTTTTTGCTATATAGCAAGTGTAGCAATCCTTACTGTTCTCTGATTTTAAGGATATCCTTAAAATCAGAGAACAGTAAGGATTGAACACTGTTGCTATAACTTAACATAAACTAGTTAAAGTGTACTTTTTCTAATGCTCCAATCGCATTTAGATCATCCACTTATTGCTATCTCACTGCTGGGCACGGGTCTTCTCTCAGAATTAGACAGTGTTAGGTT
>DWTU01002497.1:0-11421 GCA_018251515.1 Cecropterus confusis | reverse complement strand
GAATAATTATAATAAAATAGCATCACCATATCTCTTAGGATCAAAGTAACATTGCAACACTCTTTAGTACAGGCGTAAAAACTAAAACCAAATCAAACCAAAAGTGTCTGAAAATACACGGCGCGTGGTTTAAAACCAACACGAAATAGTACGTAAGAAAACATATTTTACTACCGACCGATTATACTAACTACTTCTACTAGTCGTCGAGTTTAATCGACGTGACTAACCTCCGAAAAGCAACTATAATACTCCTAAACCGTCGATCGATTAATTAAGCTTTTCCGCTGGGACCCTGCAGATGTTTTTACTTCTATAACTTACCATGACTTCCATCCCTTCTCATTATTCGAAACTTGGTTTAGTATGTTGGTGAATTGTCTAAGTCCAGACAGTTGGACCAAATTCAACCACGACATGTCGGTTACCCATTTAAATGGTTTTGGAGGGCATGCATTCAAATCCAAAGCCGCGCCACCTATTCAACCATTTCATTATTATATTTTACATATATTAATTTTTAAAACACGATTTATGATACTATGTATAAAGCTATCGGCTGATATGCTTTAGTTACCACTTTATCAGATCTACTACAATAGAATTTGATACCACATATATTCTACTATTCTCACCCTTTATAAATGTTTGGAATTCGTCGTATGTGACAAATTCTTTTTGCAAATCTATCTTCAGAGTCAGCAAAAGAGTAAATAAATACTTATGTTTCTCGTAGAAACCTCTGCTTATGTACTTAAATACGTCGAAAGTCTGAAAAATTACAAGTTGTACGAAATTGTGAAAATAAAGTTATATATTATTTATGTAAATTTAAGCGTACTAATGAAGGAAAAATGTTTGAGATAGTACCTAAATAATTAAAATATCGATAGAAAACTTAACGTTTTTATTTTACAGAAATGAGATAATTATAGACTACAAGTATAGACTTGAACAACACAACAAGATAGCGTAGATCAAGAAGAAGCTGAAACTTACCAAGTAATCAATGATGAAGCCAATCCGCCTGCTAGTGATAGGGCTCTGAGGCGATCTCTCCATGGATATGTCGAACCGCTCCAAGAACTGTGCTAAGGATGTCTGATACATGTTACACACGAGAGACATGTTGCAAATCAGGAAGTACAACACCGATCCCCGGGTAGCAACCGGTCTAAATTCCTCTCGAGCTGCATTGATCTTTATCTCCGTCTCCTTAGCCACGTCTAGTTTTTCTTTTACCTATTTGTGTATTTGTTTTAAAACGCCAAGTTTAAAGGTTCTATTTTAAGTACCATAATTGTATGTTAAAAAATATTTTTTCCCATTACTTTTTAAAACATAATACCTAGTCGTTTATAATGTTCAAACGTATAAACGACTTATATATTCAAATCATAATTTACAAATTTATTTATAAAAGGATATCTAGAAGCTGATTCAAGTCACATTTATTCAGAATTAAATCCATAGTAATATTTTTAAACGTCAACTAAATATAACCGCATTGATTAATTTTTGCTATAGAAGAAAACCGGAGAAAGTAATTTCGCTATAAATTGTAACCTAAAATTAAATTCATTAAATACCTCCGTTGCCGTAGCTTTAGTGACATTAAGCACTTGTATTAGCGATACATCCTCAACAAGAGAGCCCTGTATAGTGGTCAACTTGTGCAGCAAATTGGCTTCCAGCTCCTGCATCTTGCGTCTGTTAGCCGTCACGTCCATTATCAGCTGCGTCCGTTCCGCTTCCATCTCCGCTTTCTCCGTTAGGATTACACGGCCTAACAACTGGTCTTCCAGACCTTAGTTTTAAACGTATTACTTTAAAATCATATTTAAAATAGTTTATAATAATACTAACGGACCTACAACAATATGATTTATATAAAAGAAGCAATATAATAAATAATATTAAGAAATGAGAGGAAAATATCGAACCGCAAAGTAGAATCACAAAGGGTTCTACCACCTACTTTTTTTTTCTCAAGAGGAAACCTCCAACAGGTAGCCTTATTCCATGGGAGCAACGCCAGACTATGTGGGTTATCTGCCGCACTGGAGGGTTTTAGCTCCAGTGGCCTTCCTCGGCGCTACGAAGGACTCCACGATCTCCAAAAGAACGCAACCGGAGTCCTCTCAGCGCGTTGCCCCATCAGGCTACACCCAGGTTAGTGGCTAAACCCACCGCACCGTCTAGTCTTTACGACGATATAAGAGTCGAAGCACTAAACATTTACATTAAGCAATAAATGATTACCCTGCATCGTGACAGTGAAGTCTATGATGGACGTACGCGCAGAAATTTCAGGAGTATAGGCAGGATTCGGTAGCTTTGTTGTGATATATATTTTATGTCCTGCCGTCACATCAATTTCCTTGTCCCCTAATTTTACCTAAAATATTTATAGGCTAATTTAATAAAAAAAATGATTCCATTTTTTACGAGTTTAAACTTTATAATACGTACTTTAAATGTAGATCCTATTTTTATATAATTTCTTTCTAGAATATTATCCAATGCAGGATCTAATTCTTCAGCAACATCTTCTATTAACAATGGTCGGCCTAGTGAAACGCAATCCTCTATATGGTTTCTGTACAGAAACGCAGAAAAATAAATATAATCATCATTCATTAAAGCACAATGTACAAATTTGGAGTATCAGTATCTTTTTATAATTTACCTAAAATATTTATGATTAAGAGTTGTAACAATAAGGTCATTGAATTTCTCCATATTTTTAATCCAAATCTTTCCTTGAGTCTGTGGATCTATAAGCAATGGGAAACGTGACGCTTTCGTGACAATGATGCCATTTTGTATGGACAATTCATCCGTGGGCAAACCACACAAATTCCAATCACCTATCTGTAATGCAAAGATTATGTGTACTATAGATACTCATTTACTGTACAACTTATCTGTACTTACATTTTTAAAACGCTTTTTTTGGTAAAAAAGTGACAAATGACAAGTATTTATAAACAAAACCAGCTTAAATAGGAACATTTTTTTATAAAAAGAAGATACATAAAAATATAACAATACCGTAGCTGTATCCGTCAATTGTTCAGTGATATTCAAATTCATTGATACTGGTATTTTTCTACGTAATAGCTCATTTAGCCAACTTGCGTTCAGTAGCGAACGAAACTCTTGGTTGAATGGTCCTGCATATGATAAAAATCTGAAAATGTCAGTAACTTATTACAAATGCTGAACTTAACATTTGCTTTTATACAAAAATTCTTTAAATGGTCCTTAATTTAATAGTTAATTTATTTGATGTACATTATTAAATACAGTTTCAATTAAACTGTTAAGTACAACTGTAGAAAACACTTACTCTTGCGCGTCGAACACGTAGCATTTGATTGTGCTCTACTTACCCTGTCAGCAATAATATATCTCCAACCAAACGTTCTATCTCAGATTTAAAGAGTGCAGATTGTTCTGTCCATCGAACCCTCTCTCCACTGAGTCCGTTAATAAGGGCCGTTGCCGCGTCCATTTTCTGTTGACACTTCGCAGCATCGTCTAGTACCGCTTGTTTTAATGCCATGGCAGTTTCGAATTTTTTCTGCACTTCAGCTAACTCGCGCTAAAATAAATTTTATTATATACTTTATATTGAATTAAGATCTTTATTTATAAACATTGTATTCACGGGCATCGCCATGGGAGAGGCAAATAGGGTAACTTCCCCTTCCCTGCCCCTCATCATCATCGTGTGACGAAGTCTTTGTATATACTTCAAGTTAAATTTTATTTAAAATTGACTAATATAAATACCTACAAAACTCTATTAAAATCACGTTATTTATTTAAACCTCTTTAGCTTCCAATTGAGCCTCAGCAGATTCCAGTTCTCTCTTGGCTGACTGATACTTTCCTTGCATGATAGCAAGATTGGCCTTCAAGGGCAACACATCTTTGTTCACAGCATAGAACTGTGCCATCGCAATTGTCCACGAAATTAGACCGGCTACGTTGCCGCAAGCAATTTTGGCTGCTTCAAATGTGTACTGACTGAAAAATGTATATTATACAATAATGGTACATTTAATGTACCTGTAAGAAAATCTGAACTCAGACAGATACAGCAAATTTACCTGAAGTTAAAGTACGGTTGAAGCAAATCAACCATTTCGGCATTAATTTCGTCTTTTGGATAAAACTTTAAGTTATTCAAAAATCTTGAATCTGCCATAACCTATAATTATCAAATTAATAAGATAGATAAGCACATATATAAATTTAATATCTTGTGAGCTTCAATGACAATTTTTTTTCAATAACCTTTAACGATTCAGCCCATGACGCCATAAGAAATTGTTTTTCGGGGTCCGGTTTGATTGGGTCAATCCGTTTTCTAAACAGGATTATTACGGCATCCATAATAAGGGTAATGAGATATGGAGGCTTTCCCAATTTTCGCACGGTTGCAATATCAGCTGCATTGATAGTCTGAAATGTAAAGGCATTATATGTGTTGTCTTAAAAATGGACCTCACTTAGACCTCGTGGTCACATAAAGCAAAAAGTTGTTTATAAAGGAATAAAAACCACATTCAATTATTTAGAATGACCTTTTAACCTTATGATCGTAAACATACTATTTTTTCACTTTTAGCTGGTAATAGCTTACTACTACTACTATCGGCTGTTATGATTAATAAGAACTATATTTCGCCAAAAAGTCAAAATTTGACCATATTTAGTTATTGAGGATTTAAGGGTTTTTTCATTAATTAAACTCTAAGGCTACCAAATCTAAAATAATATCGGTTGACGAATAAAAGAGAAAAATGTTCTTAGATTTTTTTGTTTTAGCCTATAAAGTTAATAAACATACCAGTAAAGCAGCTTCAGCAGCATCCAACGCTGGTTTTGCTGCTGCAAGTTTCTCTTCAGCCACGGCAGTCTCAGCAGCAATGACGCTCACGAGCTTCACTGCACGGTCTTTCACAGCCAATACTTCGGCTTTCACCACTTCCGCGGCTGCTGCAGATTCTGCTACCGCTGCTAGTACCTTAAATTTAGAGAAGTATTTAATAAATACATTATTTATATTGAACGTAAACAAAATTTATAATAAACCACATGAATCTCTCTTATGTACAATACCTCCTCAGCTTGAGCAGTAGCTTCTTTGATTTCTATTTCCTTCAGTTCGAGCTCCTTCTTCAAAATATCAACACTGGCTGCCGCTTCTACAAGCTTGTCTAAACCAGTTGTCATTCTACAAAAGAAAAACATTAATTAAATTAAGACTTCACATCGGCATAGTAATAATATAGGTCCTATTTGTGTTTGTTATTGTATGGAATTATATTGTTGACACATGATATGTGGTTAGACTTACGAAAAATGAATTATCTTTTTGGGTTTTTTATTAATTCCAAAAATTATCTGTATAGTGTAATCTGTTCAAAGTACAAGTATATATATATATATATATATTTCAACTTACCTCCTCGCCATCTCAGCAATGTTTTCATGCTTCTCCTTATACAACACTTTATAGCCTTCTAAGAAAGACAGATACGATTTTGGAGTGACATGAGTCTGGCGTCTAAATCGGTCATAGTAAGTAGAACACGTATCTGCAACGTTATCTTGAACCATTCCCATTATTTCGATCAGTTGCTGTTTAGTTTCAGCTGAGCAGACCACCTGTATGTAACTTTTTTTTAATCACTTTATTAAATAGAATAAGTGTATATTTATAAATGTGTGATGGCCTGTATAATAATTACTCAACTCTACTAATATAACGCTCACAATCAAACTCATTTCATTGTTACATCTACAATTAGCACATTAGTACCATTGTTATAAATATCAAATCAAAAAAATCATACCCTCCTTCTAACGCAGTCGAGTAAAAATAATGAACTGATTATAAAGTAATATAGTTTACTTGAAATCCTGATAGGAAGTGTTGCGCCACTTCAATCAATGCCACTCTTGGCCACTTCTGGAACCAGTCCATTGTAGACCCAGATATAAGTCCGGGAAATTTCATGGCCCTGCTTCTAAACTTCTCGCCCACCTTATAAAAAGAACTGGTATTCTAATTGATCGTTTAAATTTGTATCATATCCAATAGTATAAAATGCTTATTGTATTACCGGTGAAAAACACAGCACTACGTGTAAATTGGATCGAGAACGCATGATAAAATATTCATACAAAACGTCAGGAACAGGAATTCTTTTCGGTGCATACTTCTTCATAATAGGAGTCAGTTCATTTAAAATCTCATCTGGTATACAAATAAGAAAAGATCAGTTAATATATTTAGCATAATTATAGCATATTATAATTTATTATGTTTTCAATAAATCAATTACCCATTTCGTCCTTTGGGAAAAGATTTGCGATTTCCCCCGAACTTAGAATATTATTTAAAAACTCCAAAAACTGCTCATCTTTTATATCGTTGTCAGTGAATATGAAGGTAATACCCTGCCCTTGTAGACCAGCTACACGGTATAATATCTTTATGTCGTCCATAAAATTATTCACATTGTATGATCTGAAATGTTATTTAATTCAATATATACTGTATACATATATTTTATTGAGAAAAGATGTTAATATTTGATAAATTAATTACCACCCACCTGGATAAAGTAATTTGATAGAATGAGAAATTTGCTATGTATGACGCCAATTTAGTTAAACTTTGTTTGCCTGATCCACCGACACCCACAAGCAATGCATTACCTCTGAATATATTCAAATAAACAATGATTATAAACGTTATGTATACGCAACTATTTATTAATTAACACATAGGTTTTAAATAGTACTTCTTAATTACCTTGGAGTATTGATAATGCGGGAAATAATAAAAAGATGCACCATAGCATCATGGAAAAATACGAGATCTAAATGTGCACCTCTGATTTGATCATTAAATTGCTCTTGGAATTGTCCAAGCTTCATTAGTACAAAATCCCACCTAAAAATAATTGACTTATTAAATCTGTAGCACAAAATTATCATCATGTCAACATTTTGTATCAGCCTAGCAAATTTCCAAGGGCAGAAATAGTTACATATCGTTATCATGCATAAAAGCAATATTATTAATCATAAGCTTTATTGGCTTATTTTTATAATTACAAGTTAGTTTTTTTTTTCTTTTTTAGTTGAAGTAGAAACGAGCCGTCCACCTGATGCCCACTGCCGCCTATGGCATCTGTAATCAACTCCAGATAAGACTGTCTTAACTGAGGTTGGCTACAGATGCGCTGCTACTGCTGTGGACTAAGTTGGGTTGTCTCGTAGAAGTATACGCCTCAGTGTTAGGTGGGAGCAGTGGGTACCCCTGTTTTATTAGATAGAAACGATACATCTATTTCTAGTGCCTCCGCAGTTTAACCGCAAAGTGTTCTACCACCTCTTAAAATAGTTTATCGTACGTAGGTAGTTCCTCATAAATTTTAGGCGCGTCAGTACTAAAATCTTCGTCTTCATCCCCAGTAGGTTCAACTGGTTCTCGCAAGAAGTTGACAAAAAATGTTTCCTCTTCTGGAAATTCGTTTATCACATCAGGCAATTCCTGTGATGCTGTTTTCCAAAAATTAGCAACGAACCAATCTTTATCGTCGAAGGTTGTAAATCTACAATAACAGGGAAAAAATGTTTTAAACCATATTGTAACCTAATTATTATTTTTCTTATGTATGACAACATGCCATATTGCGGAATGCGTGTTCCTTATGTATTCGATAAAGCAAAAATTTACTCGAGGTTTTCTGATGAGCTACATTTTTTACATAAAATTATCACTCATACGCAATAAAATCAAAATTCACATCATATACATAATTAAATTGCTCCATACAACCTGTCTGAAATTACACGCAAACATTCATGGAACCACAATTTGAGCGCTGTTTTAACACTTTGTAATTCTTCTCTCTTGATAAATAGAATCCCCTCCCATATACGTGAAAGATCACGAAGATTGAACACGTAGTGAAACTTGGCAGGAGTAGGCAACATTTTGGCCTAGACATTTTTGAAAGTTAAATAATCTTTATTTTCGTTAACTGACATTACACAGTTCTATATATGAACTCACAAATATCACCAGCATAATGTTACCTTTGTCTGCTGCCATATGACGCGGGTGACTGGCACTAGTCGAGGCATAAATTCCACTATTTTTTTATCAAATCGTGTCTTACAGAAATATCCAGCACTTATGGTCTCTAAGTACAGAAACGGTAAAAGTTCATAACAACACAATTCGTATAGAGAAAATAAGTTATACATAATAATAGATTGTAAAAATTTTACCAAAAATCTTATCCATAGAAACATTGCTTGGTAAGGTACAATTGAATATGTTAAATTGCCTTTTCAATCTGGGAGGGATATCATTTCGTCCACCACCTGAAGATATAGCAAATTATGTAATTTTAGAAAGAAGTGAAAGGGTGACGTTTACAAATTTCCTTTTACGAAAAAATAACCTCAAAGAAAGTTTCTTTGGGATTTTTTTTCTCAATGGTTCCTAAAATTTGTGTCCAAAATATTAAAACCATTTTCTAATAACCTGGATGAATCATGGCTCCAAACATCTGTATGTCAGCAATTATGATAAAATCGCCCGGTTTGTCTAAAGAGTAGAAACCGCCACCTTCCATCATCTGCCTAACTATTTCATTCGTAACCTATTGTAACAAAATAATATACTTATATTAAAAATAAAGATAAAAAGTAGTAATTAAAATTTTCACACTTCTTCATTATTATTTTCAAAACTTAAATCTCTGATTTAATCTTTAACGTGCAACATACTTATGCAATTTTTAGAATTTATTTTTTTATATAAATGCAACAAAATAATTCGTGCCTCAGTAGCATGGTGTTTATATAATTATAACAACGTAATTATATAAAGTACCTGATCACCCCATTCATTCACTACGGGCATGTTGATGTCATCAACAAATACTGTCATTCCCCTTCCACCAGGCGGTCCATACGTCATTCCTACGCGTTTCTCCACGTAGGATTCAATAATTCTCTGGAAATCATAATCAAAACATAAAGATAATAATGAAGTAAATGTGACAATGCTGTCTTATTATATATATTTAGCATATTTTGTACCTGGAACATATTTGGAGTAGTGGCAGAAGAAAAGTTTATCATTTTAAACAATTTGACTTCATTGTCATATTTCTGCATGTAACTCTTCAACATAACAGTCTTCGCTGTGCCCTGTTCTCCGATAAGCAATACAGCCTTATTCTGCTTAGCTATTGTTTCAATGAGAAATGATATGCATACGTTATCGATGTTCGGAACTAATATAGATGCATACTCCGGGATACTGTCAGGTGGATAAATGTAATCCTCCACACTTTCTGACCTGTTGAAAAAATTTCACCTTACTCAAAAATCACAAAATGTTTATTTATACTCGCAGATGGAACTATGAGACACAAATAAAGTTATATAGATACTTCACATACTTCACGATAGTCTTAGTGCATTTCCTCGAGAATAATTTGAAGAAAGAGAAACAGTACTTTATTATATACAAACTTACCAATGTTGCCATACACCAGTCTCATTTACCATATACTCGAAAGGCATCACCCATTCCTTGGACTTGGACCCCGGCCAGTCCATTTTTGATGGCAATTTAGTCATAAATTCTGCCATACGTGTCCTAGCGTCGAGTTCTAATACAGCACCCAAGGACCACATCATTGCAAATATGAAGAGACGCTCCAAGTGGCGATCGGTATGCAGCTCTGTTGGTAAACAATCATGTAATATATGGCTAATGGAAGTGTTTATTGGCCGTCGACCCCCATGAATCGTAAATAGGGCGCTAAGACATAGCTACAATACATCGGTTAGTTGAAAATGAAATATTTCTAGTGCCTCCTTGAATGTGAAACCTAGCAAATCATGTTACTTCTAATTTTACAACTACTTAAGTAAGCTGACTGGTTTAGTTTTGTTTGACTTACTTCCACCAGGTATTTCAATTTGCAATAAGCCTGTCAAAACATCGATACATTGTCTGCGGAAAGAAGGAAATGTTTATTAGGTTTACTCAAACATTTTTTTTGGTTTAACAGTAACATCTGATTTATCAGTTACCTCACGTATATAGCCTCCAAAAGTTTCATTTTGGCCGGCAACTTCTGTTGCACATAGAGGTGGACTTCGTCATACACTTTATTGAATGCATTACGCAAACTGTCCGATTCTTTCTGTGATCGTTTTTTCAGCCAACCCTACGGTATTTACAAAAAAAAATCCTTCGATAAATATTAAAACGCGAACCGCTAATATGCATCATGTATTTCAATAAGATATGTATTTATTTGAATTTAGTACCTCTAATATAGGTTGCCATTTCAAAACGGACGATGAAAGGAACACCATTCCCATTCGGCTTACAGTAGCTGGCGAAGCATTATCGACATTATCAGGCTCGAATACTAGTTTACTGTTCTGAGCCATGGAAATGCGATCACCGTTAGCTAATGTTAATGTTTTATTGTCATCTAACACAGAATTCAAATTTTCGATCCATACAGCATCTACCGGACCATCTACAAATACAATTATGTATGAAGCATATTGTTCCTTTTGACGAAAACAACTTTTTATATTCAAAATACCCTACCTAATACAATCCAAGTTGTATCAGATTTTTTAACTTTCAATGCACGTCGCCACAATGTTGAGAAAATGCCATCTGTCCAGTCGTTAGTTGCCACATCTAATCGTCCAAACATTTGTGGTGCAGTTATAGCCTAAATGACAATAGTAACAAACGTCAATTTACAACACTTCACAAATTAAAATGTACAGAAGAAATGTAAAGACATTATAATCAAAAAATATTCATAATTTACCTTAGGATTCATTCTCATCTCTTTATGGGGTTTACCAACTTCAGTGAGTGCAGCCATCAATGTATGAATACAGGTTGTCTTACCAGATCCCGTCGGACCCATGGTCATCAAACCATGGCGCACTAATGATGTTTCATAAAGCTGAATTATTTTTAAATTCCAATCTGGATGGTTTACTAAGCCTGTCCTTTCTGTTACTAGTATTATTGCTCGTTGCATCTCCCTGCATAAAAGTATTTAATGAATCTAAAGTTGAAAATCATAAACAATAATCTATCTAAACGAAATATTAACAAACCTGTGCACAGTTTGACTCAGTTTAATTCCAGGGAACAAATCTTCAATTAATGACACAAACAGCGGTTCATCTTCATCTACTAGTTTGGACACATTCATTTCCCTAAGAAAAATATTTTTATTACATTTAACGTCATACTGAAAGACAGGTTCTTTATTTTAAATATATTTGCGCTAGTTTATTTTTAAATAAAAATATTATTTTAAATTAAAA
>DWTU01002496.1:0-11421 GCA_018251515.1 Cecropterus confusis | reverse complement strand
CAAGCGGGCTGCGGTGTTATTCGACTTATTGCGGGGTACTCTGTTCATAGATGGCGCTATTTTCATTATGCTGTATGTATGTATGCTTGTCTTTTTGTCGCAAATTTGTGCATATTACTTGTACGAACACGATGTTTCATATGTACCAAACGACCCATGACGGCAATTTTTTTTATTCCAACACTAAGTATTATATCGCATATATTCTGGGCGAACAACGTTATGGGCAACAGCAGTAGGTAGCAAAGTAAGTATTTAGCCCATCCGGTGGTAAGCGTTCACTGTCCATGTCCAAGGATTTTGCTGAGCTGATTACAGGTCATCTGTAATCAACTTAGAATAAGATTTGAATTATCAATGCATTGTTACCCCTGAAGAATATGGCGGCAGAGATTATTTTAGTGTCTCTGAATTGCCACACGGTGTAAAATAGTTTAGTTAATATTCATTCGTTTTACAAAAATACAAAAATAGACTTCATTTTATAATATAAACCCATTTAAAGTTATATTTAAAATTAATTCATGCAATCATTGCACAAATTATTCACAACGGACGGACAGATTAACGAAACAGTTTACGATGCACACTCGAACAAAAGTTTAAAATCCAGTCAAATAAAACAAAATAAAAATAATCCCTCGCAGTTGCGGGATGAAATTTTTATTTTTTATTCGAAGCTGCAATTATGGCACTGGTACTCTGCGGATAGAGAGAATAAACAAGGGGTGCTCACCCTTATCAACTAATGACACGAGTTTAAGAATTCACGAATATTAGCACCTGAGACCCTTAAATAATATAAAAACTGTCCCTAACCCTTTGAGGGTATGAAGTTAATTTTCGTTTCCGCCTACTTTTTAATGCGTATTCAATTTAACGAGAAATTCTAGATGAATTTTATTTTATCTTTTTCACTGTCCGATTACTATGCTATATCTTAAAGATCTTAAGTAAAGTCGTATTCAACATTTCTCATTCGCCTCCAACATCTCGACGTAAAAAACGAGTCTTAAAAACTACGAATACCAGGGTCTCATAATCAACAGACATTAGCGCCATACAAAGCGCTCTACTCTCAAGAACAAAGACGCTAAGACCTAGAACAATGGCCGCGAAAAACGGGAGAAAACAAAGAGGGCTCCCGAAAATTTACGTTTAAAAACAACGTAGATAGCTAAGCGGGATCCGTATCTATCCTATTTAGATATTAATCTAAACGAAAAAGCAAAAGCAATTCAAAATAGGCAACAAGCTACAGAAGGGACGGAGCGGGCTGTAATTGGCCATTTATCAAACGAAGGGGTTAGGGGCCTCCAGCCGTTCATGCCGCCCTGGTACCACGGCTCGCCTCGGAATACGGCTTAGTTAAACGAAACGCACAAACAAACAATCCTATTATTTAATTGTATGTGCTTTTGAATACGCGAGGGTATTACGGATCTTTGTTTAAATAAAAATTAAAATATAATTGTGTTGTTTTTAATATTGAAATTATTTTATGGAATGACATAAAATATGGTAATTTTACGTATAACATGCCTTCTATAAAACCATAATCATTCAGCCTACGTATGTAATATTGATTACACGAATGGATGGACGGAAGGGACAAATTAGTAAATAAACACTTTTATTTACTAAGAAGATATACGTATAAAAAATGAAAAGCAAACCACAACACCCCGTGCAGGAACCAATAGCCCAAATAACCTTACGTCAAAACAATTTGATGCTAAAAACTAAGTGAAAAGCAAAACAAAGATAGGCAGATAATGTTTGTAATTCGTGACTTTAATTTAGCTCGGCGAAGCGAAATGAATCCAACGTCCAACGTGCAATATTTACGAAAATTTCGCAAAGTAATCCGTACCTAAACACACAGGTGGCGTGAGCCATGGCCGACCCGCTTGATTTTGGATAAACCTCCATAAACCTGATTAAGCCCGGTTTTAAATTCACCATTTGGGTAATGAAACTTTCTTATCAGCGCTCCTCTTGTTTTGAATTATGGCCCCGGTTTATTTAGATTAGCCCCCGACCACTACTCCAACTTCTAATATCCTAGTACCTCTCGCCTTAATTACCTCATTTTCTAATTATGAAATGAGAAATATTTTTTAAATCCTTCACAGTAATTGTATAATTGTAATGTTATTAATGTCTTTATCCCATCTCTACGTTCGTTGTTTTTAATTAGCGAAATGCCTCGATCATGAATAGCATTACGTTTTAATGAATAAGTAAGCAGATAAACCGACCGAAAGTGCAATGTAAACGACATAACAGACAACAATTTGTCACCCCAACTCGCTCGGCGATTGTCAAAGGGTAAATCCGTCTCTGCCAATCCACCCGTGTATAATTTAAGCCTTTGTCTATGCTGTTGTGATCGGAAAAGTTAACTTGTAATCTCGATGGTTCCGCCACCACGCCACGGGGTAGGAAATTTAAATTAGAATGGGTTACAAAGTAATAATGTTACTATGAATGTATCGTCTTCGGAGCGTCATACGTCGTTGCTTACTTTTATCATATTATTAATGTCAACCAATAAAATTCAATAGCCGTTTTCGAGTTGATTATTAAGATCATAAAAATGAAAATGATCCAATTAAAAATAGACTTTTATTACGCAATCCTGCATTGAAACGGTGTGTAATACAAGCAATAAACGAAAAGTTACAACTTCTCGAATGATAATTACGGTCATTTCGACGCATCAAAATGCATATTTAGGGCCTTCGACGCGGCTTAATAATACTCGTGTAAAACCGGCACAACGAGACGGCAATAAAACAAAAACATTACATCTAACTAATGGACGCCGCCCCCATATTTTCTAAGAAGATGATAAGCGACGAGCGTCGAGATAAAAACAAAATGGCGAGCCCACGAAATGTCACGCGGTCGCATCGCTATGCAAATATACCTCTTAATTACTTTAAATATCTTTACTACGATCTCTAGTAGATCGTTTACTTGCGTTTCTTTTGAAACAATTATGTTAATAGCTAACGTCGGCCGAACGAGCATCGCCCGAGCAATAATTTACAATTAAAGCCGGTCGGTAATGGCGCCATTTCTGTACGGACGCGTAATGGGTGCGTTCGGATTGTCACAGAGTCGGCGAGACGTCATAATCTGCGTTCGGATTTGTTCAAAGCCCCGGCTCGCGGGAGACGCGTTTAACTTCGCCCGTAAACTCAGCTGCGTCCCGTAACGCAGTCATACGTTGGCATTAGACGAGACGCTCGAATTAATACAACGGGCGGCAGCACACCTGCGCCTCGCCTGTTTCTTTCGAAATTAACTCGCCGTACTTGCCAACAATGGAGCCCGGCCCCGCCCGATAAAGTTTTGCACTGTTATTTTTTCCACCGTCTGCGGTGGCTATATTTCAAACTGTCATACTTAATCTTTTTATCAAAGTTTGTTAAACGCCATAAGAAGTGCACCCGTCTGCGTTGCGAGCTCCTCATCTGCCCTCTAATTACGTTTGGAGTTTCTATTTGCGGAGTTTTATTATGAAATTAATAAGTTTTGCCACTCTTTAGCTGGCTGTTTCGAAACTTTAATGCTCTCTCGAGAAACTGTGTGACTATGGTAGTTAATTTTATTTAAGCTCGACATTTTGATTCAAAACGCGTTTTAGTAGTGGGTAACTACTTAATTAAAACAATAATGATAGTATTCAAAATTCTGCCTCGTTTTCTCATCTGAGCAGGAGAAAACCTTCTTAATTCAACTGTTTATTTGTGACTCGGCAGTTCGCAAAACCAGGCGAGCAACGGGGTCTAGGAGCGTATAATTTATATTTAATTTAAACAAGACGACATTGGTATTCGGAATACGGGTGCGTAATTAAAATTCCCGCCATGGCCCCGCGTCGCGACAGTTTTCGCGCCAATTCCAACGCCCGGAAATTAATTGTGACAGAAAGACGCGCGGTCACATCCGCTCGCGTTCCGTTACTGCATGATTGCATTATCGCCCGCGCTGTTAATTTTACGCAATAAAAGTACCAATTCGCGTTTCGATTCTGCTCGCGGGAAATTAAATGAAATGTCAGTTTAATTTTAAAAATCATTAATATTTTTTTATTTATGCAAGATTGCTATCTCGTGAGAAATAACAGTCGGCCTGTATCGCATACATTATGCATTATTAACTATTTGGAAATATAAAAATTCCAAGTGCACCTTGATTAATAGACGTCGATTACTGGAATTCCGTCAATCCACGAAACTGGTTAGTCGTGGTTGTAATCGAGCCAAGAATCAGATTTTTCATCGCTAGAAAACGTTGTGAAACGACAAAACAATTAATATGTGTCGTACTTAACATAAAACTGCGTAAAACCTCGCGATAACATCACACGGTCATAATACGTTGCGACGGCTATATCCATTTACGTTTACGTGTCAGCGATTTCGTAATGGTTCTAGAATACTTGATCTTGGAACACGAAATATACTTGACGGGCTATGGTTTCAAACGCGTTGAAAAATAGGCTTTGTTAGTTAGAATAACAAACTTTCTAATAAAACGAAATATTTTTTTCAATCTATTCATTAGTTTGTGAGATTTTCTCCAAAATGCCGACTTACTGTATCCCGTGTGGTGTCAGTCTTGAATAGCACCACCCTCTATCTTTCATAGATGCCAAATATGGAATTTATGAATAATAGAGGGATCTTAGCCAGCTAAGAGACATTAACAAAACCCAAACCAAAACAGAAGTTGGTAGAACCCTTTGTGGTTCGACTCCGGAAGCACCACCGCCACACCTATATCTGCCTAATAACAGAAGTGTTATGAACTCAGCAGTGTGTTCTGGTCTGAAGGGTGTGTAAGGGAGACATACTTATCCGAGGCATTCCATCTTAGTCCTCAGGGGTGGCAACGCATCTGTGGCTAAGCTTAGGTGAGACTGATTTTACCTAGAGTTGATTGCAGATGTCCATGGGCGGCTGTAGCCACTTACCATCAGGTGGGCTGCATGCCCGATTGCTACTTCCATACTATAAAAAACCCTATAAGGCGAGGCATAGGTCCAACAGTGAACCTCAAATGGCTTACATAGTGAAAAAATAATATTAATCTAAAAATTAATTATTTTTGTCAACACTATTCTTAAAATTGCTATTAAACATATATGACAAAATAAGACAGTAATATATACAAATAAAACATACACGGAGAAAACTTGGAGCGAACTAAAGTTGCAATTATAAAACAAAGATGGCGCTCCGCTAATAACTGCAACACTAGGGTTAAAAGCGTTGCCAACTTTGCAGACTGCAACGCGTAAGTTTGTTTTCTTCAGTTGGCATTACTGCATCTACACAGAACTTCTCGAAATGCTCATCTTCAAGTTTCCTTCTCCACTACTCCTTTATAGAGATTGATGCTAGTTTTCATTTCTATTCCAAGAAACATGATTAGTACATTAGAGTTTTCATAATATAAGTCTGGTTTATTTTCATGTGTCGTCTGTGTAAATGCAACTTTATTTAAACAGTATAGTGGTATTATATACTGGAATCATAACATGTAAAATAAATAAAATATGTTTTTGTGGTGAAATGTAATAATTTAAAAAAAGTTATACTTGAAATAGATGCAATGTTAAGATTTCCCATAGAGCCCTTGATAAGCCAAACATTCAAGAAAAATCTTGTAAAAAATAAAATTTTTAGATATAAGTTTTAAAGCCCTTTTAATTTATACGCATTTGTTGTATTTTCTGAGTAATTACAAAGTATATATAGATCACTTTTTTATTATATAAAACTCAGTCAAAACAAAGTATACGTATTTTTATCTTGTTCGTTGACTAAAATACATAGTTCTGGTAACGCGAAACGAATACCAAACCAGATAAACGTAAGGACATCATGACAAAAACGACAGCGGGCAACACTGCCCATCTTATTATAACTGGGTGATTTCATGGCAACACTGAGATCTGCGCCGGCATCTCTCGGACTTCGCTAAGGGTCTCTAATGGCCTCGCTTCAGTGTTAAGCCTTATTTACAGCCTTTGTTCCACCTATCGACACGAGTCATCTGGGTGTATGATTGCAAACTTGTATTTACCTGGCTGGAAAATCGCTTGAATTGTACAGAAAAAAGAATGTAAAAGAAAAAGTTTTTAAATAAAAGTAACAATTTTTCGTATACGATAAGAATATCAAAAGTCCATATTACTTTAGACGTTCAGTTCTCAAACTGCTAAAAGTAAATCAGAAGCGGTTGAAAAGTTTAACCGTTGACCTCTAGCGGCTTTGGGAGGCAGTTTAAGCAGCCAGTCCTAAGTGTTAACTGTTAAGCATTTGTTAAGCCTTATGCAAAGACCTTAAGGGATTCGATGCGGATTGATCCCTAACCTAACCTTCACCAATCCAGCGTGGTGAAGTGTACAGCTGAATTACCTATGACATAGAAATAACATCAATACAACACGTCAGCCATCACACCTGTTTATTTGCGACAAAAAAGCTGACAACAATTCTCGCCTAACATTTTCCGTTTAATTGCCGGCTTTATAAATTGTTCGTGAACTACAATAAATCCCTGAGTCGTTTAAAAGCTTAATTGTGACATGATTGATGCTGACGATGCGTTGTCACGTTATCGACGGATCTCATCGCCGCGTGTCATTTGTTCAAACGTTATATTTTACTTGTAATTAGAACAGTCCTTGTTGGAATGACGTTTCATGGTGGTGATAATAGATGGCGCTGTAACCGTTTTTGTTGTATGTTCCACTTGCCGACCACAACGACGGTAGTGAAATTGGAGTAGAATTTGTAGATAGTACAATTCTATATATAATGTCATAGTGTATCTTGCCAAATAATATTGGGCAAATGTGACGCAACATAGTAAAACTATATTATTATTATTATTAAATAACATGTCATTAAAGTATACTGATAATGATAATGAAATAACTATTTCTTTTATTCCGAAAGCATTAGGATCTAGACGAGTATGATAATTTAGGCAATGTGAGACGTAATTTATGCAAATAGCAAACATGAGGAAAGCTTATTTTGAATATCACGATATGGAATTAAATACTTTTTGTGACAAATTAAACAACTGATATGAATTAATTATTAATGCCAATATTCATTTTTATTTTAAGATATCTGTTTTCAAGTGGATATTTGAAATCTTGTGTTATTCTTTTTTAATGCCTGTCTTTTACCTCAACGTTTATAATATTTCATAAAAAATGTATACATAAATATGTAAAAAATGGAATTTAGTATTAGCAAAAATCTAGATATTGTATAACTAGATTCATTTATCTAACTGTGGCCGTCGCATATCTCTCTGACCTTCAGCCATCGAAATACGACTCAATAATATGCTTTTGGCATTCGAAACAGCCTCGCCTTATCTGATTACACATCGAATAAGTCTTGAGCCAAATATATGTTTTACAATAAAGTGTACGTAATATGCTGTATGCTGTTTACTAAACAAATTGGACAATCAACGCCAAACATAAATTTGTTGGATATAAGAATGGGACAAGAATATACGAATATTATTTTTAAGCGATACTGCTATTTATTTTAGATGTAAGTCCATTTTTGTATTTGCTATTTTTTTGCTGTATATCAGCTGTATAAAACAACAGATATAATGCAAAATGTAGATATTTATTGATTCTTTTGAAACACCTTAAACTGAGGGTTTTCAAGGGTGAATGTAATGCTTAATGACACACCATTAAATAAATTCATTTTCTAGGTCGTTTAACAATTCAACTACGTATGCGCCTTGTTGTGGGTGCCATGGCCTACAACAGATAGATACTCGTATTTAACAATGATACACAGAAGTGTAAATTATATAAAAAGTTGACTAAGGATCGTTCACGGAACCGGGTAACCAAAGCAGCATATGAACAAACTTCAATTCTCTTTTTATAAACTTATAAAGTACAGCGTAAGATACGTATGTTTAAGTACCGAAAGGATACTTAATATTTCATACGCGTCACAGCTACAGGTAGGTACAACAAGCACTATCAGCTCGCCGCGTCCATTAAAATAATGTATCTCTCAAAATGGCGCTGAGTTTTAAAAGATATCGGAAACTTTGATAGGCAAAGGCAGAGCTGAGAGCGTCTTCGATCACGTGTTTATCTATTTCATTCGTTCTTTGAGACGTGATAAATTACATTCTACGGACGACAGGGCTGCCAATTGTGAACGAACGCTTAACATATTGTTTTGTTGTTCGGAATTTGAATATCGTTTTCATTAAGTTGGTAAACCTTTCTTATTTTTTATTCTTTCTTTCGGAGTTAACGATAAAGGACTGAATTATATCGATTTAGTTCTAGTGTAAGATAGAAAAATAATGTTTTACTCAAAAATATTTTACTTATCCGGCCGACTTAGAACGTTTGTTGTACCTTAATAATCTTCTGTTTAAAACTTAGCAGTGACAAAACATTGCCATAAACCTTAGTGACCTTAAAAACTAATAACGACACAGATTACAAAACTTTTTTCGGTGTTACCAGTTCGAAGTATTAAATTACACTAAAAAGCATGGCGGCACAATCGAAGGCGTTATCTTGGCCAGTGGTTTTTTAAAATAAAAACCGCGCTTCGGCTGTTTCCGATTGCGACACCGCGATTAACCTACGCTAATTTGAGTACGAGACACGCGAGGCGGCCATTAAAAATGGGAATTCGATTGATAAAGTGCGGATAGCCTGTGTCGGTCACCGCTAGCTCTTAGGATGTATCTCTGGGAGGATTCCCGCGTGCAAGACAAACTCTAAGATTTGCACGTACAAAATGTTGTTAAAGTACTCATTTTTGAAACAACAATCTCCTGACTTGTTCACAGTAAAAAGAACACCTGTACCACAAAAAATAATGTTATGACTGTAAATTTTGTTTAAAAATAAATATTAAAGAAATACCATAAAACATATTTGTCTACATTGCAAACTTACAACTTTTTGTTGCCATATACAAAAACATTTTAATCAAAGAAAATATTTCAGGAACTATTGCTTTAAAATCACAGATAATAAAATACAAATATCGTACCCAATTATATACGCATGTGCCTTTTATTTCAAATAAAGAAGTCCAAGTGCAGCGATCAGGTGGTACGTTAAAACGCAGATTCCCGCGTCATTAGTTTGACAAATGGCCGTAGAACGTAACGGGACGCTCGCTCGACACGACACCCTGTGTGGTAGAGTCACTTGTCTATGGGTCTTGGCTTTATGGATTGTAAAATTACAATGAATAATAATATAATTAGGTACGTAATTGACTTTGTCTTTAAATTTGTACACATTTTTATCATCTTTCTTGTGATTACAACAAAGTGGTATTTACACGGTGGAAAAGGAACGGTTGTGAGACGTTGATAATGTGACGTTAAACAAAAAACCTCTAATACACGGCATTATGATCAACTTCAAGTAAAGTTCTATTTAAGTTGATTAGAAAAAATAGGTGTCAATGACTAGATGCTTGCTACTTTTATTTCATAAAAAATATGTAGCTGTATATTATAGGCATAGTAGAACTGGTTGGAGCTCATATGGCGAACTAATCAGACTAACTCGAACAATACGCGTGGGACAATAGATTAAAAACAAAAAATGATACTCTATGGTTTTTGCGTTCCTTTTTTAATTACGACATCTATGCTCCGTTATATTTTATGGTTAGTTCAGTTCTTTCTTTCCGCTTGATTGATTTAATGATTGATCACACAATTTTAAGTCTTCAAAAGTTTTTTTATACAATTTTAGCTTATGGCACTCGTCACGATTTTAAATCTAGATCAATACAGATTATACAGCTCTACAAAATCCCCCCGAAAAGAATACACCAAAGACAACATTACTTTTTTAATCCCGGTTCTTAAAACCCCCGAGCGCGCATTCCTTTCTCAATTTATTTGGATTTAACGCGAGATTCGAGTTTGTTTGCGCATTTAATCCGGCGGCCATTCCAATTATGACCACCGCTTGCTCTGTGCGCTTTATGCTGCCCTTACACTAGAAATAAAAAATAACTAAAACACACATAATATTTTTGTAAGTAATTGAAACAATTATCTGCGATAGGATTGGCGAGCCGCGATGCGTGTCATCATACCAATCTGACACCGAGTGTTCCGGGTTCGATTCCCGGCCAGACAGATGTCGGAATGATGAATTTAGATTCCTATTCCGGGTCTGGGTGCTTGTTTTTGTCCTTATATATTCATGGCACTTAATCAAAGGAGAAAATCCTAGTGTGGGGCTATAAGTTTAGAACGTAATAAGTAATGTGGAGGTTTCATAATCAACCAATCTCAATCCCACTGCTGGGCAAGGGTCTCCTATCAGAGAAAAACAGGTTTATACCATAGTCCACTACGCTGGACAAGTACATATTGATAGACTTTATAGCCAAGTAACATAGTTTTAATATTTTTACAACAACAGTAAGTTATATTTGCGACGTGTAAAAAAATTAAATTAAATTAAATTTATTTGCTCCCTCTGAAGTTAATCTATACATAAAATATTAAATAAATAGTTGTATGTGTGTATATAACAATATTTTAGCTTATATTGTCTATTTATTGATTGATATATTTTGTCATATATGGTAAACTGTATCTTTCTCTACCTACTCGCCAGATTACTACCCAAGACAGCTCGCTAGGTGGTCCAATTTTAGTGCAAAGTGAATGCGTCTTTATATTTTATTATTTGACAGGCTTTACGGACGTTGACGTGCGCGTAAACAAATATGGAAGCTTTTACCGGACGATTTATTGTTATTCCTGTTTAATATATTTTTATTCTGTACGGAATTGTCTATTTTTAATCTATGCACGATTTGTTCGTGGGACGAGTAGTGTAGTCTATTACAAACACACACAAACATGTTGTTAGACTTAGCGAAATTAATCGTATGCCTTCTTGAGATTTATTAAAGTAATATCGGCGATAAGATAAGTCTACTTGTGTTTTATTTATTAGGGACAATCTCACACGGAGTAGGAATGGTGATATCATAGCATTTTTTTTCCGTAAAGCAAGTTATTACTCGGAAACTTAGACCACAAAAAATATAGACTACTCTTGTGTTCTCCGTTCATTCCGTTGGTTAATTCTTACAACTTAACTGATAGGTACGCAAATAAATTTGAGTTATGTTGGACTATTATCATCCATCATATCAGCCCTTAAAAGTCCACTGCTGGGCATAGGCCTCCCATAATCTGCGCCACTCCGGCCGGTCCTGCATACATATAAACTAAAACTTCAAGTTAAATAAAAACTAGTAAAAATACGTTTCACTACTACTCTGCTATAATTTACTAATACCGTAAAAAAATATCTCTCTGTCTGCCTATCCCTAAGGACTA